>WITN01000832.1:0-36455 GCA_015025155.1 Lactarius quietus | reverse complement strand
TGCTCCAGGACATGTTCTGCCACTGCTAGGCATCCTTGTGTTCTTCCAGCCAAGGTGTCCATGGCATTGGACTGTTGCTGGGGTTGCCACTGCAGCGCCAGTCTTCCTCCTGGTTCCCTGTACTTGCCCATCCATGCCTGCATGTGTAACCACTGCTGATGCCAGAGTATGATGGCATTCTTCCATTGTTTGTAGGTGCCAGGATTGTCGTCCTGGAATACTTTCTCATACAGGGCTCATGGCAGCTCAGTGGTGAAGATGTCGATTGTGAGCTCCTGATTTATTTCATAGCCAGCAGCTCACACTAGTTGCTCAAATTTGGTGACGTACTTGTCAACGTCTCCATCCCACTTTAATCCTTTCCTGAGTTCTGCTTGGGCTTGCTCTTGAGCCAGGGTTCCACATATTGTCACCTAAAGGAGTGTTCTATGCTCCTCCAGAGCCAGTTGTTTGTGAGAAGGACCCCATTGTCATCTACTTGTCCTGTGAGCCACCTACTGATGCGAGCACCATTTGAATGTCTTTTCCTTGTAGATAGGTAAGGAAAAGCATGGAGCATTGGTATGGGTTCTGCATGATGTTGTAGGACAATTGACTCCTTGGTACAATGCCCATTGGTCAGGAACTCCTCAGCTTTGGTCCTGTCCCCTGTGACGACGGCAGGTGGGTTTCCTGCAAGTTTGTCTGATCCTCCATTGCCTCTCCTTGTGGTGGCACTGGGGGGCTATAGGTGGTCCTCCTCCTCCCGGTGGTCTTCCTCCAGTGGTCCTCCAGGTAATCCTCCTGGATGTCTGCCTCCAGGTGGTCCTTGATATGTCATTGATCTGGTGGGGTCCTTGGCCCGGTGCAAGCACAAATGGCTCAAAGCAATATGCTCCAGGCGTCTATAGTCTCCTCTCACTTCTTATATCTTTGTTGTAATGCCTAGTGAGGCCGCGCCTGACTTAGGCGAGCGAAAATGTGGTACAAGGAGTAATGTGACTTAGCAGCAGTACGTCAATGCTTCTTAGGCGTGGCCATATGAGGACACCTGAAAGTGCTCCCTAAGCAGAGCTTGCGAGAGTTGGTGAATGAAGTAGAAGAAAGGCAC
The DNA here is from genome assembly GCA_015025155.1 of Lactarius quietus. Taxonomy (NCBI): domain Eukaryota; kingdom Fungi; phylum Basidiomycota; class Agaricomycetes; order Russulales; family Russulaceae; genus Lactarius; species Lactarius quietus. The sequence continues at coordinate 35,365 of WITN01000832.1, read as the reverse complement.
CGACTAGATTCAGAAGGTACAAAAGTGTCAAGCTGTTGACTACATCAGTCGACAGCCGCCTTATAACTGTACTGGGCAGTGCGCCTTTGTCAGCGATACCACCACCACTACTACTGCTTGGTAACATACACTAATACTCTCAGTCAGCAACTCCTTGCATGTGTAATCGTACATAGGCCCTTTAGTAAGTACTCGTGTCATCAGGCTTACTCATGTCTTAATGTAACAGATCGTTACATTTGTCCTGGTATTCCCCTTCCAGGAAATCGTCTTGTGGTGGTGGGTCGGGTTGGTCTGGTCCTCCAGCACTTCTAAAGGCTGCATCATCTTTGGTGAGCATGTGTCTGGTTATAGGGTTGATATCCCATTTGTAGCTCAACTGGCACTTCTACCATAGTAGCCATTACTGTAGGTTCGTCTTGAATAGTGAGCAACTCAGCTTGTCACACTAGGCTGCTCTCTTCACTTGCTGGCTTGTGTATTTCGATGTTTTCGGGCTCCAGGCTTGCCTCCAAGTTGGCTGGAGTTTGTGTGTATGTAGTATGTTCATCGTTGTTGATGGGAGCTCTGTCGATTTGTCCCCACTGTTCTGGAGGTACTACTTTGTCTTCATAGATATCGCACTGGTATTCTTGAGACATGAGCTCAAATAGTTCCCAGGTTCTTCTGGATGGTTTCTCCTAGCAGCGCACCAACAGATATGCTCAAAATTGAACTCAACAGGGTAATAACGTGACAGGCGCATTGGTATGTCCGCAAAATATCCTTCTACTCCTCTAACAGTCCTCCAGGCAGTTCCTCCCTTTAGGTATCAACTGGTACATTGCATTCTCCCTTTGATCAATGGAATAGGGGCAAAAGACGGAGCCCAAAGCTCTCTTGTAGTTCATGCTGCCACGGTGGGAGCTTAGTCTTAATGTTGCATTATCACCTAACGCTTGCCTGACTTAAGCAGAGATTGAGAGATGTGGCACTGAATGACTTAGCAAATATATGGAGTCATCCCACTAGTCCTCTTCTTAGAAACTAGGGCTGTGCAAAGACAGGCTCAACAGTTAGCTGAATGAAGGGTGACTTTTAGATGGGTAGACAACTTATGAAAGAGCAAAGAATGGAAGAGACAAGAGACTGATACAATTGGCAGTGATGGTCAAGAAGACTAAGCTGAAGGCTTTGTCTTCTACAGTACTAGTTTATATACAAGTACGTGCTGGCTTTGAAGCGCAGCTAAGAGTATAGTACAAGTCATAAACCCTAGTACAACTATCCTAGTGGTGAGTAAGTCCTAGTACAACAATCCTCAGAATCAGTAAGCCAACTACTCAGATGACACAACAGAATGACAATGTATAAGTCCATGACTGATTACTGCTTACTGTGGTGGTCATGCCCAGACAGTAAGTGTCTTGGTGCGTTTGTAACACACCAACACCATGTACACCTCCAAAATGGGCAGAAGGCCCTTTAATGAATGGTACCAAGATTGGTCAACCTATGCCCCCAGGAGTGGAGCTGTCATGGACAACTTATTTTTCCTTTTCCTTCATCTTATCTCACCTTATCTTATCCTAGACTGGACCTCATCATATTACCCTATCACCCCTTTGTCCCAACTATCTGGCTTCTCTGACCCCACTGTCTTGTTATCTCCCCAACCGTTCTATTTATATTGACCAATGGCCTTATGCCCTCCATACGCACAGACCAAGTTCCCAAAGGTATATATACTTGTACTTGTGTCCCATATTTCCTTAGCTTTGGCTTTGTCAATCTACTACCCAGTTTCCTATGAGATTCCCCTCTGCTTTTGCATCACCATCTTGTTCTGTAACAGAACCTTTGAAGCTTTGGACCTTGGGCTATACCAAGTTCCCTCAGAGATCTAGGCACTTACACATATTCCATGGGGCCAACTCCAGTGCTGACTGCCTCAGGCAGAGACTGGTTACAGAAGACACTGGACACATCTCGGTAGTGATGTGACATAAGCCAAAGCTACTCCCTCAGCCACAGTGGCTAGCCTACAGCTCAAGCACAAACCTGGAGAAGAGTGGACAAGAGTTCCATGCAGAAAGACAGACAACCTACCCACCCATGTAAAGGGCACAGCTACTTGAAGCACCAACAACAAAGACAAACACAGAGGGTACTACCTCACACTCAACAACCAGACTGCACCTGTTGAGTTCATCAATGACACCTGGTATGTCCTTGAGTACGAACAAGGCTTCTTCTGGACTAGAAAAGACAATGCTGTCGACACCGACAATGACATTGGTCTTGGCTACTGGAGCACTGAAGACCCACAGCACCCACAGCACCCATTTCACATTCCTGTAGACCCTCCTAGCCCAACACTCCCTTCAGCTCCCACACACTTTGTATCTACATCCACCAAAGTCCCTGCACTGCCACCCATTACCATCACTTCCATCCCTACTATCCCCACCCTCATCACTGTCCCACCAGTCACCACCACCATGTCTGGAAAGGCTCCCAGCAGCACCGAGGAAAGTTGAACAGAAACATGCCAGCCATATTCAATGGCTCACATGAGAAGTTGAAAGGCCTCATCAGAGAATTGACATTTACAAAGGCATGAATGAGGATGCCAACATTATGGAAAACCCATACCAATGTACCTTCCTGCCCTCTCATTTATCTGCAGACCCAATGTCAATGACTGGGTCAACACACACCTCACATTCATCTGTGCCAAAGTGGCCAGAACTGCTACCACTCTGCCATCTCAAAGTTGGCTGAGTCACTTTGGAGCAATTTTGCTGAAAGTTCAAGTTAGCCTTCACCAATGCCACAGAAAAACAAGATGCCTACCAGTCCCTCAAAACCCTTCAGATGAAGGGCACAGACCTCAACTCTTACACTGCCACATTCAAGAACCTTGCCACAAAAGCAGGTTACAATTCGCTGCCACTGCCACCATCAACCTCTATTCTGGAGGCCTTTCATGAGGCCTTCTCTCCACCATCCTCCATCGTGACTCCCCACCTGACACTTTCAATGAGTTGGTCAAGGCTGCCCAGAAAGAACAATGTAAATACATGATGATCTGGCCCAGGTCAGTATCCAAGCATGTTGAGGAAGGACCAGAGAAGAATGGCATAAGCTATTAACCAACACCAGAGGTGGAAGAACCCACCATGCACCAGCCCATGATTCAGACACTATGGATGTTGATCACACTTGAGCTGTCCTCACTGATGAAGAAATGCAGTGTCACTGATTGGAGGGATGTTTTTTCCACTGCTCCACTCAAGGGCATCTGTCTCGGACTGCCCCAAGAAGACCTCCCACACTCAGGGAGGCACACCACTTCACGTGCCCAGGACAATCACCGTGGTAATGCATGGCTTGAGTTGCTGAGGTCACTGATTCATCTGCCCCCACCATTGCAAGTTCCACCACAGTTTTGTCCACCACTTCGAGCCCTGTCAAATCAACAAAAGCAATTTCCTCAGCACTATCAGATCCATGAAGATGGAGGACAGGGAGGAGATTATGGATGCACTCTTTGATGAGGATTTTTCTTAGGCACAAACCCATCAGCCTGGGTACATGCATGCAACATAGACAAGATGTACATAACATGAAAGAACAGCTTGCAAATATCAGTCCAGTTCCAGTCAGTCTACAAAACGGCCAAAGAATTTGCTCTTGTTGATAGTGGTGCTACCGAAAACTTCATTGATCCCAGCATAGTCAAATGACTACACCTCCATACCATTCCCCTTAAACGCCCCTGAAAAGTGTGAAATGTTGATGGCACTAGCAATGCAGCCAGGGACATCATGCATAAGTGCATCCTCATTGCTTGACTTGGAAACCAAACAACAAAAATCATGCTTTATGTTGCAAGCCTAGGACAAGATGGTATTATCCTCAGATATCCCTGGCTCCAAACATTCAGTTCAGATATCAACTGGAAGAGCAGAACACTTACTCCTGAACCCCTCCACCTATTCACACTTTCTGTGGCCTTCCTTGCTCGATGAGCACTGACACTCGAGACTCCTCCATCATTGCACTCCTCTAGTAGGGCTGGCAACTGTCTGTATTACAGAGACAGCTGTACAGAATATGGTGGCTCATGGTGTGGCCATATCATAACACCATCAATACAGTTACCCCCCAAGTCATTCAACACTATGGTATGGGTGCCCAGATGGCCATCTTATGGTACTTATGAAAATATGGGGGTATAAAAAGAGTAAGATTAGACTAAGGTAGGGCATATGCTCTCAGTTTCTACTACAAATGCCACTACAAAATGCTATTGGCCTATGGAACCTTGAGCATGGGCTAAATGAAGCTTCTTCTTGGAAAGCATGAGAAATTTGATTGGGTCAGGTTGAAGACTTGCATGGTGCAGTGAAATGATGTCCTGTCCCCCTGAAAAAATGCACTCAACTGCAACTGCAGACCCTGCAGTTCAATGTTTGTAACAGATAATCCATTGACAGCTGCAGTCAGAGAATGAATGTACCTGGAATACAGAGAATATCACAAGCAAGCCAGAAGAGATTTGGGAACTGAGCATGCTGACCCATCCACCAATGAATAGGATCACATGTCTCAAAGTCTTCTGGTGGAAGTTTGAAGTATTCCTCCAGTTCATTTATATCTGCTTTTGCTTTTCAGTGAAAATGCAAGGTGAAGTTTTTTTGAGGCAAGTGTGGGGGCGCAACTGAATTACTGGGTGTTTCAGTTGTGGGTGACTCCATGGTGCAGGATGGCATGGGATGTTTACTGGATAATGTGTATGGTAGTAGTCCTGCAGATTGTACTTAGACAATTCAAGATATGGCAAGAGTGGCAGGTCACTCTCATATTCAATCTTCATGCCAAAATATGATATCTGTGGATCAAGTACTGAACAGATTTGTTAGCTGGTATGGATGGAAAGACCTGGAGTGGAATGACATACATGCAGCCCATGTGTAAAACAGAGATTCATCAATACTCACTGAGCTTCTCATGAGCATCAAGAAGGCCCACTTTAATGACAGGGGACACATTTGTTGAGAGACCACATAGGATCGTCTTGATATCATCTTGAAGCCCACAAATACAGCAAGAGTTGTTGAGAGCATTGGTGCTGTTGTCATACATCTGCGTGGTGGTACTGCGAAATGATTTCAGCCATGATGAAACCATGTGAATTGAAGACCAGTCTTCATCAGAGAGTTCATATGGATAAAGTTCATGGTTCCTCATGACATATGAGCCAATTGCTGGTTGGTAATCAAGTGCATGACCTAATTGTATGTGAGGAATTGATACCAGTAATATGAAATATCTGAGTCTCACATAACATCTGATGAGTGGAGGACCATCATGTTTGAACATTGAGAATGAGCATCAGTGCAGCCACTGGGCCCCAAATCTGATCTTTGCTGCTCCTGATACCTTTATTCATTACTACATAGATCTCTTTGTACCACATTTGGTGACGTTGGGGACTGGAATGGACATTCTGAATGATCTTCTGGAGCTAGAGAACAAGATATTAGAAAGGAAAATGTGATGATATACATGCTACAAGGGTACCTTTGCTATGGCAGATAGGAGTATGGAAGTGTCATCATCAATATTGCCATCATTTTCATCTTTGTACTGAAGCTGGACAGCTTCATTATCACGCTTGTGATTGAGGGGTGCCACTGCATTATCTTGATAGTTGCCACTTTGTGAGAATGCCTTCCTACTGTCTGCCTCTGACCGCAAGCCAATACCCTGAAGTAGCTGATAAAAAGTTAGTTTGTACCACCTTGTCTGAGAATAAAGATAGCCTGCACTACCTTAATTACAGCTATGTGCACTGTGTGTGGCATACAACACATCTGTGACTCCTTAGCAAGAAGTACACATTTGCATCACAACAGCGTTGTTCAATGGCAGCCATCATAGTGTCTTTGTTTGAGGCATTGTCCATGACCAGCACAATGACCTACCACAAACAGTTCAGTATTGACAGTGCCAGAAGTCAGTGAAGGGGGAAAAAGACTCACCTGCCCAACAAGACTGTACTGCTTCAATGTCTCCCATACCACCTCTGCCATATTCTCACTGAAGTGTTCACCCACAAGTTCTTGAAAGTCAATGAGAAGTTCCTCTATGAAACCAATCTGTAAAACAATCCTGACACATAGATTGACATACATACCTAACTGACCCTCATTTGTAATGTAATGGGCAACAATTGCTAGAAACATGTGCTGATTGCTTGAGGTCCACACATCAAGGAATAAAGCAACTTTCCCTTTAAGCTCCTGCCAACACATGAGTAAGTTAAGACCAAAAAAGAAGGATCACATATGGAAAACATTGTGCAGGTGCTCTCAATGGTGTCTTCTCCCATCTTCATAACACAGTGTCAAACTCCCTGCCAACCTGGAAGCTTGAGTTGGTAAGTCCTGGTTCTGGACCAGGTCTTTCTTGAATAGGAAGGTAAGGATTATCCAATCCTTTCACGTGCATCATCTTGGCTAGTTCCACTAGGCCAATACTCTGCTTCCCAGGATTTGTGTGTGCGTTCCCTTGCACACTCTTGAGTTTCATGGGTTTGTCATGGGCCGAGGTAGAGGTTTGTGACAGGTGATGGTTTGTTGAATGAAGTGGAAGTGGATGTTGATATGTTTTGTTTGGGCATGATAATTATTGTCTGTTGCAAGGCATATGGCAGCTTGGTTGTTGCATAGCAGAGTGGTAGGGGTAGTGGTGGTGCTAAAAAGTGGTGTGGTGAATCTGCAAAGCCAGATGGCTTCTTTTGTGGTGTGTGTGGTAGCCACATATTTGGCCTTTGCAGTAGCTCACTTGCAGGCATGTACTTGCCTTTGTTATTTAATTTGTTGCAGGTTTTTTGTATGCTTAATGGGAGCAGAACAAGCCACCATGTGGCAGAGGTGATGGCAGACACTTGTTTGAAGCTTTTCAAATTGTCACCTCTTACTGTATCTTCCTCTCCAACTATCCCTTGGCAGCTGTATCAGGTCCCTTGATGGCTAGGCATCCCTCTCCCTTCAGGAAGGCTCAGAAAAATTTTCAGCCCTCTGTGCCACTACAACTCATGGTCCTGCCTTGGTAAGTCATTTATCTGTGGAACTTAGAAGACAGAATCATCCTGTTCAGAGGACAAGTCTATGTCTCTAAAGATGATACACTTTAAAGAGATATTGTCAAGAAATGTCATGACCTTGTAGCCACAGAACACCTAGGAAGATGGAAGACCTATGAAATAGTATCAAGAGAATTTTGGTGGCCAGGAATGTCCACCTTTATCAAGAGCTACATGGACAGATGTGCCACATGCCAAGCAATCAAGATCAAGCCAAGAACACAAGTACCCTTGTTACCAAACCAAGTACCCACAGACATGTGGGGAGTTATCACCATGGACTTTATCGCAGACCTCCCTACCTCTCAAGGATAGGACTCTCTGTTTGTGGTGGTAGACTGCCTTAGCAAAGCCACCATTGTAACCCCTTGTAACAAAACCATCACAGCTAAAGAAACATCTAAGTTGTACATGAGGAATGTTTGGAGACGAACCAGACTACCATGCCAAGTTATCTTGGATAGAGGACTCCAGTTTGCCACTAAAGTCATGCAAGAAGTATGAGAAAGATTGGGAGTCAAATCCACCATGTCCATGGCTTTCCACCCCCAAACAGAGGGCAAAACAGAAAGAGTCAATCAAGAATTGGAGCAATACCTCCATGTCTTTTGTAATTTTCAGCAAGACAACTGGGTGGATCTAATACCCTTCATGGAGTTTGCACACAATGCTTGCTAACATAGTGCCACAGGAAGATCCCCCTTTGAAGTCTGGTATGGATTTAAACCAGAGTTCATTCCCCCAGTAATCTTCACCATCAAGATTCCCACAGTAGAAGAATGCCTTCATACACTGGACCAAGTATGGTCTGAAGTCACAGCAGCACTAAAGGTGGCTGCAGAAGTTATGAAAAGGACTAAAGTACCCATTACCTCTCATGTATTCAAGCCAGGAGCTCTAGTTTGGTTGGAAGGAACCAACGTACACACCACACACCCCATAGCCAAGTTAGCTCTCAGACATCATGGACCATTCAAAGTACTATCCACATGGGGAGTTAATTGCAAACTCCAACTACCCAAGTCATGGCATATCCACCCAGTCTTCCACAGCTCCCTGATATCACCATTCAAAGAAACCCCTGCACATGGACCAAACTGCATCAGACCTCCTCCAGATATAGTCTAAGGAGAGGATGAACACCATGAAGTTGAAACAATTCTGCAGTCCAAGGTATCACCCAACAGGAAGGGAATCTTGTACCTCATCAAGTGGAGCTTATCAGGGACTTGCTATTGGATGATATATTTGGAACCCTTCTGGCATGTTCCACTACCCACCTGATAAGTGGAGCTTCACAGGGATTATGCCATTGGAGGGTATACTTAGACACTTTCTAGCACATTTCATGGCCCCACCTGTGGATCGGAGTTGGGCCTCCCCTAAAGTATGCACAGACCATGTATTTGGGTGCATAAGCTAGTGCAATACAACAGACAGTCCCTCAGACTGTCCACTTGAAACATCCCCACTTGTACCATTCCTTGTTCACTGTGCAGCTTCCCACCATTGAGTTGTTCCACATCCTTGTCTTGTTACTTGTGGTCCACTGTCTCCTCCTCACTTTTTACTCCCTTGTTGGTTCAACATCAGCCATCGTGTTCCTTGTATTCCTAGGACTCACTACTGTGTTTAAGTAGTGAGTCACTCATCACAGGTATTGTAATTGAAAATCAATGACTGAACAAATGATAATTGAAACTTTTCCACTTCATCCTGCAAATCCTTCAACTATGTATATCAATGTTTACATACTTCATCAGTCAGATATATGTGATGTGTCTTGAAGTGAGAACCATTCACTTTTTCAAAGTGAACAGTGATATGGCTGCCATGCATTGTGGCACTACTTTTGCCCTGCCACCCACTTGAACTGTAAGTAATATGTAATGGGTACATGCTACATGGTGGGGATGTACCAGACATTTGTGAATATGACCTTGTGTTTCTTCACCTTCATCTTGCCACAGCACATCTGAATTTGAATGGCCACTTCCACATGTTTGATCACCTGGGCCTTATGGAGACCATTCCAAATGATAGAGGGGAGGGACATTGTGGGGTAGCAGCCAGGAGTTGTGTGGTGAGTTTGGTGGTAGAATGAGTGAGAGTTGGGCAATGAGGTTGGCAGTGGAGGTGGCAGAGCAAGCAAGAGTCAGATGATGAAGTAGACAAGAAATTGTTAACTTGCCATGTTACACCAAGAATATTAGCAATATTTAAAAATAAAGATTCTAGTGTGCACAACTCAAACATTGAGTTCTTGCCAATATTATGGCTAGAACAAAGATTTTGAGTTTTCAGATAGGCAGAGGGGGCAGCCATAACACAGGTATGGACAGCACAGACCAGCTCTTCTGAGCTTTTAGTGGCTCACAGCTCAGGGGCCCAGGAGGCCAAGAGGGATGCCAAGCAAAGGTGGCAATGGACATTCAGACAGAGGAACAAAACCAGATAGCACCCGCTTTGACCCCCCACCCCCTCCCTCACTTTCACTTCTTAGGGGCAGGTCTCCAACTGCCTACTGGATTGACCACCAATAAGATGGTGTGGCTTGTGAGTTGCCAAATAGGCAGAGGGGGCAGTCTCCATAACATGAGTAAGCACAGTGCAGAGACCAGCTCCCCTGAGCTTTTAGTAACATGAAGGGGGCTTGCAGCTCAAGGGCCAAGAGGCCAGAGGGGACATTGGACAGAGGGAACAAGAGGAACAAGAGGAAGTAGGCATGAGAGTAATAGTAAGCAAGTAGTGAAGCAGTGGGAACCATCACATCACTCTCAAATCAAAGTCTGCTCTTATGTAATAAAAGTCTGTCTTTGTGTCTTGACTGTCTTATCATGCAACCATGAAGGGTGCACACCAAGGTTGCAACCTAGCATGTACACCCCCCCCCCTCACCCCCTCTTAGGCATACAATACACATCAAGATACACTTTCTGAGTTGCATGGAGGCAGTGCCTCTCAGTTGTCAGAATTATCCTCTCTTGCCCCAATATCCTCAATATGCATGAGTGCAAGTGATATCTAGTTTTAAGCCATTAGAATTTTCCTCAATGTGTGCAATGAAAACTAACCCTATCCATGAGAAGTACATGAAGAAAATCACACCCATGTATTTCCATTGGGGTTGCTGTGATGTGGGAGATAATGCTGAAATAGTCAACAACAATAGGTGCTCCAAGCACTCATTAGTGTTGCCCCAACATTGACTCTGAGTCGGAGTTAGTCACAGATCAAGTCGAGCCAAGCAGAGTCACACTAATTGCCCAACTTAACTGAGTTGCAACTCATCAAGTCGACTCAAGTCAATTGATTACACAATCAATGCAGACTCTGAAACTAGCATTTGAATGCTTTTCTCAGTAATTTCACTGTGACTACAGCTGCTCATGGTGCCACAGACAACAGTAGTACATTGTTGTAGGCTATATAGTAAATATAAACAGCTTTTATAACAGTTCTACCCCAAACACATTAATGCTCCTTATGGTACACAACAGTGTGGTCCACATATGCAGAATTTTTTTGATTATGTAAGCAAGCCTTGAGATGAAGTGTGCAAGCCTCAAAGCTAGAAATGAGTGCTTATTGATCAGATTTTTTTTTTTTTTTTAACCCATTTGAGTGCACCTTGGGATATAGAACCCTACGTGGCACTAATACAAAACAATGTATGCTATCTTTCCTCCCATGTGAAATGCACTACCCTTGGACACTAATGTCATTGATCAGATTATATGCATTATTTAGCTTTGGAATTTTATTGTGTTGAAAATAAGCCTAAGAACATTCAAATTAGACCAGAAATGAAAGAGATATGACCAAAACAGACATGAAAATACTGAATGAATACACCCAGGCACTATTTCTCTTTGACAACATGCCCAACATCAGAAGTGTGTGGTCAATGCACTCTCAGCTCATCTAATGGCCAAAGGTGTGTCTGTTTTCATTTCCCAATATGTCATCTCACCCTCTCTCAGCTCTGAAGAAGGGGTGGACACACAACAACTGCAGTGTTTGCATGTGTTGTGGCATCCTTTCTGATGAACAACCTCAAGATTTCTACTTCCTGGAAGACCACTCTTCCATGCCCAGTTAGTTCAAGGGCATGGGGCAACTCATTTGCAAATGTGGGCTGTGTGTCATGTCACTACCACTTCTGTAGTCTCTGCCTGAGGCAGTTAGTACTGGATTTGGCCCCACATAATACATGTAAGTGCCTAAGTCTCTGAGGGAACTTGGTATAGCCCAAGCTTCAAAGCTTCAAAGGTTCTGTTACAGGACAAGATGGTGATGCACAAGCAGAGGTGAATCTCAGAGGAACTTGGGTAGTAGATTGATGAAGCCAAAGCTAAGGAAATACAGGGCATGAGTATAAGCATATATATCTATGGAGACTTGGTCTGTGTGCATGGAGGGCATAAGGCCATTGGTCAATATAAATAGAACAGTTGGGGAGATAACAAGGCATTGAGGTTGGAGAAGCCAGGTAGTCGGTACAATGGGATGATAGGGTAATAAGATGAAGTCCAGTCTAAGATAAGATATGATGAGATAAGATGAAAGAAAGGAAAAATAAGTCATCCATGACACTGGTCAGATGCAGGATTGCCTGCTCAGTGCCCTGAGTTTAAGTGCCCCTCTGGCCAGATGGACTGCTGCTTTCAGTGCTTGCTCTACCTTCAGCCAAATTTCAAGGCTCAGAAATTGCAGCTTGAGGGATTAATTGAGTTATGTTCCCACAAATGCAACTTTTCTCTGAAATACCATTACCATTGTGAGTTAAACTTTATCAAACCATACTGGGGGGTGGCCAAATTGCTTTGCTGCACAGCTCCCCAAGTGGAGACAGCCTACACAATGGAGAGCACTGTCAAGAACAGCCTTGACAGTATCCTAATTCATCAAATTCAAAGGTATGTTCTGTTTCTTTTGGATTTTCTTGGCTCACTCCATCACTGGTTCTCAAATTGAGCTGCACATTTCCTTTTAGCTTATAGAGATGGACTATCAGGTTTGCAAGAAGTATGGGTGAACAAGAAATATCACGGGCACTGCACCTTGCCCCCAGAGAGCATCCTGGAAGTGAAGGTTGTGATTTCTGCCCAGCTATTTGCCACTTGTAACTCAGTACACTTGTACATGTGTATACATTGATATTGCTATGTCTGTCCTTAATTTGCTTTTGAACTCACAAATATTGCAGCAAAATGCTCCAGGATCCTTCTCTACTGCATCTAACCCTAAGGCAACCCTACTTGTGAGCTCCATAAACCCTAAGTAAGCCCTCATCCCATGTCTTGTTATGTTACAGTTATGTGATCAAACTCTAGGGTTTGGGGCTTACATCATGGGGTGTGGGTTTCTAATAAGACCTATCTTAGTGATTGATGAATAGATGTAGTAGAATTCTCAAAATTATCAAAATTATTTTGCCACAAGTATTTTATCCATATTTTAGTGATAATCTTGATTATGACTTGATCATGATGTGATTGATTTTTCACTCATTGAATGATCAATCAGTGATTGAGTACTAGATGTATTAGAATTATTGATATTAGCAATATTATTTTGCCACATATTTTATCTGTATTTAATCAATATTTAGTGAGAACTGGATAATCTTTGACTACCATATCAGTTCTGAAGTTATATATTATCAACTTATCACCCTACCATCTCACTTTCTTAAAACAGTAAGCACTTTTTGTTAAATTTAATAATAACATCCAGGTATGTCAAACAAAAGTGGAACATTTTTTCAGGGTTTTTTTCAAACATACCACAAGCAGAATATATGATTTGGGGATTTTTAAGACATATCAACTATGTGACATTTTTGAAGGGTTTTTTTTTTTGTTTTCATTTGATGAGACTGGTATGACAAATGGATTACCTTGCTTGTTTTTTTTTATTTAAAAGTGTTACTATATTCAGGTACTACCTATTAGTCACTAGCTAGCTAATACACAATCTCAAATACAGTTTGTTTAATAACAGGAGATTGTTTGTATCAGCTCTATCAAACATACTAGAGGCTGGGCTGGAGTGTACACCCCTGGTGTTGGGGTAATGTGGGACTTAGTAATCATGTTTCTCACATTGTGATACATGGATTACTCCTATCCACTAAAAAGGAATAAAAGGAGAAAAGAGAATCATACACATCAGGAGGCAACTCAGGGCCAAGCAGGGACAAAGCAGAAGGTGCCTGGGAAAGAGGAGGAAAAAGGGGCTCAGGGGTGACATGGTCCTGCTAGAAGAAAAGAGGAAAAGAAGTGAAAAAGAAGGAAAAGAGAGGATAAAGGGACAAACTCAGAATGTGAGAGCACCTTGAGAGCCAAGCTTAAACCCCCACTGGGCACAGCCAAGCTGAGAAGAGGAGAAGTAAGAAAAAGCAAAAAGTGTGAAGAGGAAAAGGACAGACACTATTGAAATACTCATCTGACACAGAGTGAGGCTTTTTAGGGTACTCCCTAGTGGGGGTGTCAGTTATGTCAAAGTCATCATCAATATCACTGTTGTCATGGGCAGCTAAAGCTGCATCATGATCAAAGTGGGCCTTGTTCTTGGTAACAAGGAGAGAGCAAAGAAAGACAAAAGGTGCACCTCAGCAAGAGAGGTGATAAAATAATGGGCCAAGGTCTCCACCTCAGCAGCATTAGATGAGTGAAGATATTTGTTAGACTCAAGTGAGCAGATTAAATCAAAGGCAGAGTCCTTATAAGGTCAGGTCAGTGGCATGAGCAGACTCTCATACAGTGATGAGGGAGGCAAGATCGCCATAAGAGCTGGATGTGGGGAGATCACAGTTAATATTGTCATGATCTCACATGGCTATGATACAGACATGTCTTTCTTTTCTCTCATCTTCTCACTTATCACATCTCAACCCACTTCTCCCATTGTTCCCCATTCTCTACATAATTTATTTTTACATATTTTAATTTGTATTAAATATGAAAATGAAAATAGTTAATTTATAAGATTTTCATCAATTAATTATATAATTTACATTTATTTAGTCATTTCTAAAATTAAAATGTATATGGTAAATTTATAATACATCAATTTCTAACTATTTTAAATAGTGACATAGAAATTTCATTATTATCTCTTGAACTATTTAATGATCTTATTAATAATAAATTGTTATTTCATAAATAATAATAATAAATTATATTATTTAAAAAATTTAATTCTAATATTATATTAATATTTTTCTATTAAATTAATATGAGTTTGTATTTCAAATTATATTTTTTTCTCCAAATTGTATCTTATTTATTACTTTCACATTTGTAAGATAGTTGACATAAAATTAAGTACTAATTAATTATTAGAACAATTTGAAGTAAGTAGTTTAATAAGTATAATAACACCTATATTTGGTTATATAAATTATAAATATAATATTAGGTAAATGATGTAAATTCATTATATCCATTTTGCTATGTTATATGGTATTTCATGTGATATGCACTTTACGATGGAAAACTTTCTGCAGATTGTGCTGAGCTTGGCTTCTGGTGATACCTGCGAGACAGAGAGGTCTTTCCTCAGAGACCAAGGGTTTATTGTCCACCTGACAGCTTCAGTGTCTACTCTGATATGGTCTCTATCAATATTATCTCTTCAATAGCTGTTCTCAGTGCAGTTCCTAGATAATTGCTGCTCTGTCGAAATGGTTCAGTGGAGAACTGATACCTTATCTAGGCGATATATCCTTGTTTTTTGGCAAGTGGAAGGAGTTAGTGGACAGCTTTATAGCTGAACTACAGTCAATGGCCAAAAGGCAACTGCCTGCCTGGATGGACTACATTTATAAATTGGATAAAGCAGGTCCTGTGGATAAAGCAGGTCCTGAGGCCTTGATGACAGAAGCAGAGCATGTCAGTGAGCTTCTGCTGCCTCTCATTTAATTGTATGGGTCTTCCAGGCATTAGTGATGGAGTGCGGCATCAGGGAGGGTTAAATCTAGCCTTTCGTCAGCCTAGAAACTATGATTAATCGAATGTCCCTACAAGAATGAAATTGGAAACATACATGATATGCTCAAGCCATTTCAGGTTTGGCTCGGAATTGGTGACAAGGCCCCAACCAACAAGGCACTGAGTTCGATGGTGATGACAGTGGCTTCGACCTCTCTGGCGTTGCCCCAGGCCTAGAGACCATACAAAAAAATGTTTCCACCAATTAAAATATAAACAACTACTTTGAAATAGTTTTTGTAGAAGTTAGAAAATATTCTAAAGGAATCTTTAAAACTTAATTTAGCGCATTCTTTGACTCATCTTTCTTGTAGCAGTGTTTTCAAAAACACTTGTCAATCTCTTTCAGCATTTCTGCCATCCACACATCTGACTTGCCTCACTCACAGAATATGTTCTTCATCTCCACCATCTTTGTGTTCAATCCTCCTGCGTCATGTTGTTGCTGATGCAATCCTTGTGCACCTTCTTGATCACACTCTGTGACAATGCCAGTGTCTCTGAGTTACCAATTGTCTCCAGTATCTCCATGCTCCACCAGGAATTCAGATATCAGCTGTGTGTCTGCTTCTTAACTTAGTCTATGTCTAATATGTTGTGAGTTTACTTTCTGCTTCATGAACCTTCAGCATTTTGTTTAGCTTCTTCACAGTGAACCACTCACTCTGCATGCATGTAGTGATGCCAGATCCATGACACCAATACCAGGCTGTGTGCTAACAATTGCTTGATGCATAAGTATTACAGGTCATTATTATCTTTCAGCACCTCTACCTTCACTTGCCAGTTCTCATTAAATTTATCCAGGATGATCATGCTGTTCTCCTCTTCTCCCACTTCTTGTTTGCTTTCTCCATCTTGTGAAGGTCCTCTTTGTATGTGTCATGCAGCTTGTTCACAACTTCTAGAAGATGCTTCTCAGGTGTCACATCCAGACATTGGTTTACCATGTTCTGTGACAGGAACCTGAACAGAGCTTTGATAGCCTTTCTCAATCACATCTACATCCCATGCCACACTCTGTCAAATCTGCACTCCTCTCTCATGCTCCTGATACTCACCTCAGTTGAACACACACACCACCCACATCTTGGCTGTCTCCAGCTTCTTCCTTTCCTTTGCAATCACCTTCATTGCCTTCTTCCACTCCCCTTCCCCTTTCTCATTCATGCTTACCTTCTCCATATTCTTCACTGCTTTCTCCATCTTCTTGATCTCTTTTTCCTTCTGCCCCACTACAGCAGTGCCTTGTACCAATGATGCCCGCCCATCATCCACATTCTTATTCTTCACTGCTGCCATACTTATCACCAACAGCTTCAGCTCAGGCACATCTTCAATCTTTGGGCCTTTCACAGTCATCTTAAAGTTTTTCATGTCCATTAGCCAGCCTTTTTTCACAGCAATGTCAATGGATGTGTTATCTGTGCAGTTCTGGATGTTTTCATGATATGAGTTCACTGGCCATTGGATGGCTCCTTTGTCCAATGGCCGGTCATTGAACTGGCCCCAAAAGGCACCCTCTGGTGGAGAGTGAAGGTTCATCACCATGAAGCCCAGCAGGCTTCTTGTTTTCTCTCTCAGATTAGCATCTGCTTGTACCCATGAAGGTCAAGCCATCTGCCATCCCCCCTCCTCTTGCTTTTCTGTGCTTGTCTCATTAACTGTCTTTCTGACCTTGCCTTTGCCATCTTATACTTGCCCTTCCTTGGTGCCATGCTCTTCTCTTGTTGGGTGCTTCTGTGATGAGTGCTCACTGTTTATACGCAACAGCGAGGCTCAAGGTCACAAGGATCAGATGGGCTGATGTCGAACCAACAAGGGAGTAAAACAAGGACAGGGAACAATGGACCATGAGTAGTATGACAAGGATGAGGAACAACCCAATGTTGGGAAGCTGCTCAGTAGACAAAGGATAGTACAAGTGGGGATGTTGCAAGTGGACAGTCTGAGGGACTGTCTGTTACATTGCTCCAGCTTATATACCTGAATACATGGTCTGTGCGTACTTTAGGGGAGGCCCAATTCCGATCCACAGGTGGGCCCATGGAATACTCTAGAAGAGTTCTAAAGATAGCATGGAATGTGCTGGAAGGTTTCTAAGTATATCATCCAATAGCATTAATCTCTGACAAGCTTCGCTCATTAGGTGATTGATCCACAATCTTCGTTTACCGATCAATGGACTTTGTTTATCAATCAACGATCTTTGTTGATTGATCAACAAACAAGTCATGTGAAGTCATCTGACCTTTCTCTTGGTACTGTCAAGGATTGGGAGTTTCAAAAATTTGACCAAATCATGAATACCAAACCATCAGCCACACCCTTTGAAAATCAGTCTTTTGTATTCAATGTGATAAGTTATGAACTATCAGTCTGAGGAGTTAGTTTAACATAAAGTAGAGAGATGGTTCTGTTAGAAGGAAACTGAGTGTGCGCCTCCAAAAGTTGGGAGTTTCAAAACTTTTGTCACGGATTGTCACACTGACTGATGGAGCAACAATGGCACATTTGCTGCTTGGCGGAATTTGAAATGCAATGCCATGAGGGGCCAGTGTTACGCAAAATCACCTTTCCTGCTGTATCTTTTTTCCTGCATGTTCAAACACTCTGAAAGTTTAAGAGTAGCTTAAATAACATGCATGGATGATGTCTTGAAATTTGTGTGGCACCATGCTCACTACTACTCAAATCCGAGAGTATTTTTTACCAGATTTGGCTGGATGTCGACAACAATGACAACATCGCAATGCAGGTACTCTGGAAACTCTTGATTTTTCTCGTGATCTATATCTTATTAGTGTATTTCTAACATATATAAGAAAAGATCAGTTGATTTACTTCATCGATCCCTTAAAAATTCGTGTTTTTAAACTCTCTAGACTTTTGAAACCCAAAACACGTGATAGTAAGTCCCAGTTCCAGACCAGATCTTTCTTGAATAGGAAGGAAAGGATTATCCAATCCTTTCACGCATGTCGTCTTGGCTAGTTCCACTAGACCAATACTTTGTATTCCTGGGTTTGTGTGTGCATTCCCTTGCACACTCTCGAGTTTTCTGGGTAAGTCATGGACTGAGGTATAGGTTCGTGACAGCTTCAGTCTTTCACTTTTGCTGCTCTGGTGTGGGATTAGAGGTGTTGTGATGAGTGCTTACTGTTTATATGCAAAAGCAAGGCTCAAGGTCACAGGGATCGGGGTGGCTGACATCAAACCAACAAGACAGTAGAACAATGACAAGGAGCAATGGATCACAAGTAGCAAGACAAGACTGTGGAACAACCCAATGTTGGGAAGCTGCACAGTGAACTAGAATGATACAAGTGAGGATGTCGCAAGTGAACAGTCTGAGAGGGACTGTCTGTTGTATTGCACTAGCTTATATACCCAACTACATGGTCTGTGCGTACTTTAGAGGAGGCCCAACTCTGGTCCACAGGTGGGGGCAATGGAATGTGCTAGAAGGGTTCTAAGTATACCATATGGAGCTTACTCTTTCTCAACACTTAGCACACTGAGTAAAGAATTCATTATGCTTGTTATGACGCGCCGCTAGTATCTCTTGTAAGCAGGATGACGAGTCGCTCCTGAAACTTACCAATCGACTGTTGATTCTTACTCATGTATAACTGTACGATTACTCATAGGATTAGTGGACGATTGCTCAGCATTAGTAGTAGTGGCTGTATCGCTGACGAAGGTGTACAGTCAGGATAGGTTATAAGGTAGCTGTTGACTGATGTGGTCGACAGCTTGACTCTCTTGTATCACCTTTGAATCTAGTCGGGTTTCCTTCTCTTTGAACCCGCCTCGTATCAGGCTCCCTTAGGAAGGCGCTTTCAGGCGTCCTTAAACCCAGTCTCACCAAGGGTGTTGACTCGTGTTGCTAAGTCACATTCCATCGTCATTGCGTGTATCGCCTAAGTCAGGCCCGGGTCGCAACGACCATAACATTAGAGTCAAGCTCTCCTCACACGCCGTGGCGCCGATCACAACCAAAGACGGTTGGGAATTCCAACCCTTCCAAGTTAACTCAAGGGAAAGAGACGCTCCCGCAAGATATGTCATCAATCGAGTCCGTTGGAGGACAATCCCAGACGACAGAAGAAGTGGAAATCTAGACCACTTCAACACTGGTTATTACGCAGAAGCAGCTACCGCCCAACGATTTCATCCCATCATCTTTCACCACGAAAGGAGTTGCTGGGTGGAACTCAGGTGGAACCGAACTTACAAGTACTTCGAGGTGGCCAGACCAGCTGGTGACGACCTCAATTGCAATATCCTGCTATCAGAAGCACGACCAATTGAAGAGCAAGGAAGAATTGACGGAGAGCCAGAGGAAGCACACTCCGAACCGATATCGCCAGAACTCCAACACCGAACACCCGCAAGGTCGAACACTAGCAATACAAGTGAACGGGCACAGACCCCCTCAATAGCGGAAGAACCTGAACATATTCGCGTTCACGAAGAAGAGCCAGAAGTAGAGGAAATCACCCAACAAACAGCTACGTTACACATCCCTGACCCAATCAGAATGGCAACTCAAACATATGTCGAAGAACCAGCCCCACTGGTTATCAACGAACGAACAGGTCATGTAGTAGAAATGCACCCAGAAGACATACAGGCCGCAAGAAGGGCCATGGGACCAGACGAGCCAGACCAACCCGGAGGGTTTGACTTCGATTATAACGAGCCACCCCCACAACCATACAAACGAATCAACAGGGGTAACAGTATACAAGGGATCCCGTACCAATGCCAAAACAACAACCCTCCACCTATGGGAGCAGGAGGACCGCCACCTGCAGGAGGAGGAGGAGGACCACCTGCAGGAGGAGGACCACCACCTGGAGGAGGAGGACCACCTGCGGGAGGAGGAGGAGGAGGACACGCCACAGACAAATTCATAGGCAACCCTCCAAGCCCGTTTAATGGAGACCGCTCAAAGGTGGAAGGCTTTATCCTTCAATGGGAGGTATATGCCGGAGTAAACGCAAGCCACACAGCCATGAGGAATAAATATCAAAAAGCTATGTTATTCCTCACTTATGTTCAAGGAGATCTGGTTAACGCCTGGGTCATGTCCGCAAGCCAGTGGCTAGTCAGAGAAGTACAAAGGGGCGTCAGCCAATTCGACAACAGGCTGTGGAACAACGTTCTACAAGCCTTCCGTCGACAATTCGCCGATGTACTCAGCAAGGAACGCGCCCAGGCCAGCTCGACGCTGGGATTCAAATGAAGGAAGGAAAGATCGATGACTATATCGCGCTATTTGAACAACTAGTTCGATACGCCGGATACAATATCAAAGCCGAACAAACCTTGAAGTACTTTATAAAAGGACTACCAAGGACGCTGTACGAAGCCATGTACCAGCACGACGACCCCAGGACATACGAGGATTGGAGAGCATCGGCTCTCAGAAGACAACAAAAGTGGATCCACATGCAGACGGTGTGCGGTAACCTAGACATGTTCAAAGGATCCGCTAACAAAAACCAATCGGGAGCACTGGCCAAATTGCTCGCTCCACTATCAAACCCCGACGCAATGGACACATCAGCAGACCGAGTCAGAGGAAGACTCGCAGGGGCAGAAGATGTCCTCAACAATCCACGACCACCATTTCCACCGAGGGGAGGATATCTCCAAAAGCAACGAGGGAATCGACAGGACTTTAGTCAAGTCCGATGTTATAACTGCGACAAAATGGGGCACATCAGTCGAGACTGTCGCCAACCACGGCGAAACAAACGCCAACAAATTAGGAGTACCGAAGAGAGGCCAAGGACCGACGAAGATAAGGCCGAAGATTGGCTGAGGGGAGTAGCCAGCAAAGGAGATGACGTCAAAGACCTCATCTTACAGAAGTTGATGGGGACAGATTTTTCAGGCACCTGAACCTGACGGCCTGGGTGAGGGCATTTCGTTGTAACTCTGTGTACATTATGCGCTACCGATCCATGCGAATTCCAGTTCAACTACACACACGTTACAACACGGCCGAAGTAAAAGCACTAGTGGACTCAGGTGCCACTGATAACTTTGTGAGCGAAAGCTTCCTCCAACGGATGGGAATAAAAACACGGTTATCAGATACGCCAAAATGAATCTACAATATCGATGACACCACGAACAAAGCAGGACACATAACCCATTATGTCATCCTTCGAATAAAAGTCAAAGGAGACGAAAAGGAGATGAGATTCCTGGTCACCAACATCGGGAAAGAAGACATACTGTTCAGGTACCCTTGGTTAGCCGCCTATGAACCTCGGTTCGATTGGAGAAAAGGGGCAATTAACCCGGCACATCTTCCAATCACGATCCACACCGTCAACATGTCCGACAGGAGGGATGTCCTGGCCCATTTACTGACAAAATCAAAAGAGCATATAGTGGAACAGCTAGAACAAGAAGAATCACGCAGGCGAAGGGTATTAACCCCAGCTGTCGAACACGCCATCGCAGCCAAAAATGAGGAAACCACCACTCTACCTCCACAATACAAGGTATTCCGCAAGGTATTTGACGAAGAAGCGTCCACGCGGCTCCCAGAACGGCGACCTTGCGATCATGCAATTACGCTCCAACCTAATGCGCCAACATCGTTAACATGTCAACTTTACCCTATGAACCGCACAGAAGACGAAGCCTTGGACACCTTCATCGACGAACATCTCAAGAAGGGGTACATTCGACCCTCACAATCGCCATACGCCTTGTCATTCTTCTTTATCAAGAAAAAGGATGGGAAGCTTCGCCCAGTACAAGATTATCGCGCCATAAATCGGTGGACGGTACGAAACCAGTACCCACTCCCCTTAATAACAGATTTAATGCGAGACCTTGGCGGAGTGGTTATGTTACGCTCAGACCCTGCTCTAGGCCGAAGACAGCACAAATGCCTACACGAACACTGGAAGAGTTGCCATGATTACCCAGAGGCGCATACCTGGGAGGCACGTGATCAAAAGGACATCGAAGAAAAAGAGGCCGTACGCGCACTCATAGTGGCAGAAGACGACAGCTACCTCGCTTATGACGAGGTGTGCAGAGTCCGCCAGCTCGTGAGTAACCTGATAACTCGCGGTAGATCCCCAGATGCTGGCAGGAAGGTTATTACAGGACGGATGAGGGTCACGTGACACGGTCATGTGAGAAACCCCCAGGTCACGAGATCTGACCTAAGCAATAAGCCAGGGGGGCGCGAAGGATGGAATTGTCCCAGGCCACAGTACGTATCTGGCCTAACTAATAATTCAGGGGACGTTGGAAGAAGCCATGGAATTGGCGGAAGACAGTTGTGTCCCGAAGACGACCAACGACGACGGATAACGATTGTGTGGTGTAAGACCAGTGACCTGAGGCTGCCGATATCAGCGGGCCGTGGCTGCCATTGGGACACACTCCAGCGGGCCGGGTTTGATCCCCTTTCGGGTATGTGTTCAAGATGGATTAGTCCAAGGAGCGCCTGTGTTAGCGCCAAGGTCATTGCTTATTGATGCATGGTGATTTGTGTTGTGGATGACATTTCCCACTTATGCTTACCATTTGATTACTGTTCTCGCTTACTGATGCGATGAGGTGGGCTTATTGATGCCCCATGGTTGCTTACTCACTGGTTGGAGGTGCTCAGTCACTCATTGGTGGGGACGCTGACTGATGCCTTATTGATGCCTTATTCATGTGCTGATTGATGTGAGTCATCATGCTTATTATTCACTACTCATACTATGTGTGTTGCCTTTGTGGCTTGACAGACATTTACTATAAATACTATACAAGTTGCGCTATGGTTCGCTAGCTTAGTTGTCTTGAAATCCACCTGTACTCTTCTCAGGAAGTTCAGACAGTCTTATAGCAGAGTCATTGTTCTTTGTGACTATCTTGTTGCCAACTTAAAGTGTTAGGCATTGCCACCTTGTAACGATCCTCAAGCTAGGCGGTTTTAGGGGACCTTATTGGTTATTCGCCCTTTACAAGTCATTCAAGTTGTTCCTGAGTTCAGAAGCCGTGTGCTTTGCTCAGAGTTGAAGCAAGGAAGACCCATCGGATCCAAGTCGGATCAACGTTCAGTGGAAACGTTACAGGTTATGTTTTCAAAGTTCGATGTCAGGCAGGGGTACAACAACATCCGAATCAAAGAAGGAGACGAGCACAAAGCAGCATTCAAAATGAGACGAGGCCTTTTTGAACCCACGGTCATGTACTTTGGCCTCTGCAATTCACCGGCAACTTTCCAGGCCTTCATGAACGACATATACCAACCAGTCATAGCCAAATTTGCAACGGAGGGTACACATATTTGCATCTACATGGACGACATTGCAGTCGCCACCAATGATAGCGGCACCTTTCAACATACAACTGAAGCGCATACAGCAGCAGTCACAGCTGTCCTTGTGGTTGCTGCCGCCCATGACCTCTATTTCAAGCTAGCAAAATGCGTGTTTCATGTTCCATCAATTGATTACCTGGGGGTAATCCTTGAAAAGGGGATGACGCGCATGGATCCTGTGAAAGTCATGGGTGTTCGCACGTGGCCCACACCAACAAAGGTCAAAGATGTACGCAGCTTTTTAGGCTTTTGCAATTTTTACCGCCCCTTTATTCGAGGATTCGCCAACATCGCCAAACCAATGAATGAGCTAACGAGGAAAGATGTCGAATGGCACTGGGGATCGACCCAACAAAAGGCCTTTGAGACACTCAAACACCGCATTACAAGTAACCCGATCCTCGTTCACCCAAATCCGAAAGAACAATACGACCTTGAAGTAGACGCATCAGGATTCGCTGTGGGAGCAGTCCTCATGCAGAAAGGATCCGATGGCAAAAAACACCCGGTAGCATTTTATTCGGCTACTCGTAACAAAGCCGAACGAAACTACGACATATACAACCTGGAACTGCTAGCCATCGTCAAAGCACTACGAAATTGGAGGTACCTATTGGTGGGATCACTGCACAAGGTCAGAGTATTCTCAGACCATATGAACCTGCAATACTGGCGTGACCCACAGAAGATCAGCCGAAGAGTAGCTCGGGAAGTTCTAGAATTGGAAGAATACAACATCGAGATACACCATCTCAAGGGAAGAGCCAACGGAAGAGCAGACGCGTTATCCAGGAGACCAGACTACAATACTGGAGAAAAGGACAACGACCGAGTCACTGTATTACCCAACGAAATATTCGTACGAACGATTATGGGTATTACACCAACGCCATCAAACAAGAGGAAGCACGACTCAAGACGTGGGTGGGTCCTCATGAGCTCAAGAAGATAGAAGGCATGTGGTTCAAGAACGGAAGAGTGGTAGTCACTACCAAGAAAATCGAAGAGCTAAGGGAGGTCATAAAGCAATACCACGACGTGGTCACCGCAGGACACCCAGGAATAGCAAAAACACAAGAACTACTGGCTCGACATTACTGGTGGCCGAAGATGAAGACGGACATCGTTGACTATGTCCAAGGGTGTGCAGAGTGTCAGAGACACAAAGTTAACACTCGACCTACCAAAGCACCACTCGAACCTATCTATCCGCGAGTGGAAGCCACCCTGTTCGAAGTTATCGCGGTGGATTTCATAACTAAGTTACCCCAATCAGATGGTTACGACTCAATTCTGACTATCACAGATCATGATTGCTCCAAGGCATCAATATTTCTACCATGTCAAGAATCGATGTCAGGAGAAGAAACTGCGATGTTATATGCTCAAAAAGTACTCCCGCGGTTTGGACTTCCGAACAAGATAATCAGTGACCGAGATCCCCGCTTCGTGGCGAAGTTCATGAGGGAGCTCTGCCGAGTTCTTCAAATACAACAGAATATATCCACCGCCTACCACCCACGGACGGATGGACAATCAGAGCGCACCAACCAGTGGCTAGAACAATACCTCAGATTATGGGCAAACGAAAAACAAGACAATTGGGCCGCCCAATTACCCCTGGCGGAATTTGCTCATAACAATACGATGAGCAGTACCACTAAACAAACTCCGTTCTTCACGCTGATGGGGTATCACCCAAGGGATAAATGGGCGCCAGGTACCATCAATGTGCCCAGTGTATCAAACAGACTAGAACAATTGAAGGAGGCCCGTCAGAGCGCACAGGAGAACATGATAAAGGCCCAGAAGTCATGGGTCAAACACAAAGATATGCCCAGGTACTCCATAGGGTACCAAGTATGGCTAGATGGACGAAATTTGCGGACAAATCAACCGGCCACCAAGCTTGCGCCCAGAAGGCAGGGGCCATTTGAGGTCATACAGGTGATGTCCCCTGTGAATTATCGGCTCAAGTTACCCCCGCAATGGAAGATACATGACGTGTTTCACACAGATTTGCTCACACCTTACAAAGAAACATGTATGCATGGCGTAAATTACTTGCGCCCACCACCAGAACTAGTTGAAGGTGTGGAAGAATATGAAGTCGAAAAGGTGATAGACTCTCGAAGGTATGGAAGAGGGCGCAAACTCCAGTACCTCATCAAATGGAAAGGGTACGCCGACTCAGAGAACCAATGGATTCCGTGGGAGGACGTTCACGCGGAGGAAGAGATAAGGAAGTTCGCACGACTAAACCCGAAGGCTGAATCTCACATAAAAGCACCCCTGACAGGACCGTCAACTCCATCACCCCTCCTGCCTTCTCATACAATGTCCCATGTCCCTCTCACCATTGTCAATCTTGACGAGATCACCATCCCCCATGTTGACACCCTCAACACCTATGACGGGAACAACAACATCGACAACCAGTTCTGCTCCGCCATCGAGCACATCAGAGCCGTCGCCGAGCGAGAGCAAGCCGCTCGAGACCTGGCCGAAGCTCGCCGGCGATTCCCCACTCCCGCAAGCGGCAGAGTGGAGGAAGATGAGGAAGGAGTACGACCTCTTGAAGGAGGTGATGTCAGCATGGAGGGCGGATCAAATAGTGAAGATGACGGCAGCGGAGAGGAGGATGCGGATACGGTTGCTAACGAGGGAAGTATCGGCCGGTCCATCGCAGCCCTTGACCCCTCGCTCACCACTATGGCAGTCAACCCCTCCGTCACCTCGCTCGCCACCACTGCCATCGATGAAGACAGCGAAGACGAAGACGACGACAGTGACAAGTCGTACCACGCCGCCCGAGTCGTATGCATCCAGTGCGACCAACCTCCCAACTACTGCCACTGTGCTCCCCTCCCTATACCTCACCAAGTCTGCACCATTACTGGAGAAGCCCAGGATGACGCGCTCCGACCACCTCCAGTTGCTGTTATCTACGGACCAACGGCGGAACAGGGATACGAAGCACGTGGTCTACCCCCTTACAGGGAAGAACGCGACCCATTGCCCTTCACTACGCGCCGAGCGAATGCGGCGAGGCGCCCTCTCCATGCCATATCGCCTACTCCTGGAGGATTCATCCTCAACAATGGGATGAACTAGGTGCTGATGGTCATCGAACACGAGGGGTGCCGTATCCCTGCCAAGTATGTACGAGTCCGCATGCTCGATAATCCAGAGGTGTTTGGGATGATGGGGAAGTACTTGCCCATTTATTGAGCGGATATCCATGCCAAACCATGCCGAGACATGGGCCCCACAGCTGAGTACACTCGTGAAGAGCTCGGTTACTTCCACGCTGACTTCCGTGGAAAGTGCCAGGTAGACGAAGCTCTCGCTAGACTGGGGGACATTTCCCTCCAGGCCGAAGTGAGACGCTACCACGCATCTATGGAGGTCATAGCCGAGCTCGAGCAAGCCATCAAGAAGCTGGAGGACGACGTTTTCGTCTACATTGATCGGGCCATGCACTCGTCAAGAAGACTAGGGCGCGCTCATGCCCTCAGGCGAGTACGGGATAAACACGAGACGGATGTCGGTCTCACCACGGTGACTAATTGGGTAGTGGAGCGTGGGCGCTCACCCTTGTAAAGGGGTGATGTTATGACGCGCCGCTAGTATCTCTTGTAAGCAGGATGACGAGTCGCTCCTGAAACTTACCAATCGACTGTTGATTCTTACTCATGTATAACTGTACGATTACTCATAGGATTAGTGGACGATTGCTCAGCATTAGTAGTAGTGGCTGTATCGCTGACGAAGGTGTACAGTCAGGATAGGTTATAAGGTAGCTGTTGACTGATGTGGTCGACAGCTTGACTCTCTTGTATCACCTTTGAATCTAGTCGGGTTTCCTTCTCTTTGAACCCACCTCATATCAGGCTCCCTTAGGAAGGCGCTTTCAGGCATCCTTAAACCCAGTCTCACCAAGGGTGTTGACTCGTGTTGCTAAGTCACATTCCATCGTCATTGCGTGTATCGCCTAAGTCAGGCCCGGGTCACAACGACCATAACAATGCTCGCATTTGATTACATCAAGAGCACTGATCTTCATACTGTACAATGGAGACACTACAGACAGTATTTTATTTTTACAAATTGAACCCCTTATACTTATTTGTAAGTGGTCCAATACTGTCTGGTTGTCAGCATTGTATTATAAGTGCTGTGTGAGAAAGGCATACCTTTCTTCATTGCCCTCAGATCCCCAATCAAGAGAGATGTCATCATCATGACCTGGCATAGGTGCACAAGATTCAGTGGGCAATGCATCTTCTCCATACTCCATAAGATGTTCCTATTCTTGCAGGTACTCCTGATGTTGTCTATAGATGATATCCATTAGTTCATTCAATGAACAAGCTCTAATAGTCTTCTGGTACTCTGCACTATCATCTCTTTTGTGATAGAGATGGTACTCTCAAGTACTAGATGGAGGTATATGGGGAGACACATACTTGACTTTGACACTTGTTGGATCAACATACTCTGGAGCTGGAGCTTGATTCTCTGCATTAGAATTATATGATGTTACGTTCAACTGGACGTATCGGCTTGACTTGAGCATGAGATGTGGAATACCGGTTCTGCTGACAGATCTGCTGTCGATGTTGTCGAAGAGTGGTCCAAACCTCTCCCATCAAAGGTCATAGATATGGCATCAACAGTATGCAAGAGCATAGGGGATTACCCTAGGTGGAGTTGTGAATATATGAGCGATGGAGTCAATATGAAGTATCTCCGAATGTTGTAGAGAAGAAGGACAGAGTTGACAAGTTGTCGGGACTTGGATGCAACCCAATGTCTGTGACAGTGTGAAATTGATTGTGATTCAAGAATTCAGACCTAAGGTCCAAGTCCTGTTACGGGTACTTGTTATATACAAACTGAGACATGCCACTACTAGTAACTGTCGTACTAGGATCACCACTAATACTACTAGTACTAGTATAAGTATGATGTCATATGGAACAGCTTCAAAGGCAACAGAACAATATGAAGCATAATAGTAAGTCATGAGACCAAGACAGCACATGTGAGAAGGAAGTGCAAAATAGAAAACAAAAATGGTCCCAGTGATAGCCCATATGGTAACGCACACTGTGATAAAGTTCAGACAGAACAGTCAAGAAATGCACACATGTGGCCAATCATAACATATGAGTTGACCAATAGCATGTCAAAAGTGGAGCCAAGTGGAGACTCACTGCCCAAGTCAGCAAGCTCAGTGTCTGTCCTTGTTATATGACTAGGACCTGGCTGCATCATATCCACATCAACTTCAGAGTCATTCTCCTCATCATATTTCCAGTTAGAATGACTGATAACTTCATAATCAAAATCAGCAAAGTGTTGCTCAAGTGTCTTGGTTGTCTGGATTGTGGCTGGTACATCCAGATGCTCAGCAAGCATAAGCACAGTGTTCAACAAGGGGTAAATCCCAGGTATCCTTGTAGGAGAGGATGACTGGGAGACAATATGTTTGGTAATAGATGAAGCCCCAAAGTGGGCTATAGTGGAAGATGTGGGGGAAGGGAGTGTGGTGACAGATGTGATGTGGGAGTGGCCTTGAGGTTGGCCACAACCTTTGCCCTTGAATGACTTGCCTTCTCCTGCACCTCTAGTACTGTGCATGCTTTTAGGCCACTGCAGGTTAGAGGGAGGTGATGAGGAGGACTACTGATGACCACCCTACTTTGCTAAAGCAAGGGTTGTCATGCTTGTGCTTCACAGCAGAGATATTTTGAGCAGATTGCCCAATCTTGACCCATCCACTATTTGCTTCCATCTTCAAATGATTAATGACAACAATCTGAACATCAGTGATGTTCAGCCTTTCAAGATGATTAGAGGATAGAATAATGAGAATGAGGGTTTCCCATTTGGATGGAAAGTTGGCCATGACAATCATAGCCTGCAAGAGTGGACCAATCTCCATGTTACATGTAATGAGATCTGAGCTGAATTTGACTTTGGAAGGTCAGCCTAGGCCTGTGAACATCTTATCAAAAACTGGGCCAGAGTCTTGGTTCAGATTGAACCATATACTGATGACCTCTTTAAAGTTTTTGTAGATACTGGGGATAGTAGGAATGGAGTAAGTGTCTCGAAGATCACACCCTAGATCATCAGCATCAGCAGCATGTGACATCTTCTGCTGAAGGGAAGCAGAGAGGCAAAGAGTAATGTTGCCAATAGCCATGGCATTATTTTCTTGCCAGGTTTTAAGTTTGGCAGGGTACTCATCCTCTTCTTCATGAAAAGTCTCAAGATTAGCCTTATATACATTCTTTTGTGCCTTATAGATGTCTTCCTCATTCTGAGAAGCACCTTTAGGGGGATGAACAGGCTCATTGAGATGAACAGGCTTGACAGGACAAGTGTGAGTGCCACACAGTAGTGCCAGAGCCCTTGTGCCATCAAGAAGGCTTTTATTAGGGATTCTCTGGAGGTCTACCAATACCTGCACTTGATGGTGGGTTTGATGAGTATCAAACCCCCTTTTGCTTTCAAGTATCTTGCTCATGATATATTTATTGAAATGTATGAAAATAAAGAAAGAGTAGTATTTACATAAGTGTGGTCACCCTCTTATCAAGCCTCTCATGATCACAGTCATGCTTTGGTAAGTCATGTACTGGTAATGATTGTGGTCACATTCACATTTGTTGTCACACAGACAGGAAGGGGGTGGAGCAGAGAGAAGCCATGGCAAACCCAACAACAGGTGCATGCAGTGTGTTTGTAAACCTGAAGATGATGCAGGGTCTGTTCAACCCTGACATGCCACTGGCCACATACAACGATGACCCAGAAGAAATCAGCCACTTCTCTAATAAAGAGAAGGAGGTAAACATGATCATTTACCCACTTGCCTTCCTATGAATGGTGAAGAACATGAAGGCAAATGATGTGCCACATTGCTTGTACCCAATGCTAATGAAAATCAACCTCAACATGCAGAACAACCCAAACCCCTCATTGCCCATGTCAGATGGGGAGGCACTGCCCACAGAAAGAACACAGGCAGTGCCTGTTGTGAATCCCATTTCATCACAACTCTACAACTATTTCTCCCACCAGGTCGTGCCATGAGCAGGCACACTAGACTCACAGCAAGGGAAAATAACTGGAGCAATCACCAGCAAATTTGCAAAAATGACAAAGGACAAAGCAATGGTGAGAAAGAAGCTAAAGCAGTGTAACAATGAGCTACCTTTCAAAGTATTATCAGGATTTCTTCACCTTGATTGATGATTAGCAGGCATGTTGTGGGGTTGATCTGATGTCTATTATCCCCTCCTTTTCTGTTGTACAGGGGACCTTTTCTGAAGAGCTCCTCTGCAGGGATTGTCTCTCATCTGTCCACCATTAAGAACTGTGGACCGTGTTGTGTTACCACTCAAGTATAATCAACTCACCATAACTCTCTTAGCTTGCTACAATAACAGTATAATTGATTAACCCTTTAAAATATATACCAGGCCTCGAAGGATTGATATCTGTTAATTTAACAGCATGCTCCAGCATGAGAACCATGCACTTATCAGAAGCCATCATGGCTGACAATCAGAAAAAGGTGTCTATCTAGACACATGCACTTGCTTCATTCTGATATAATTTAAGCAAGAATTTAAGAACATTGCATGTTGAGATTAAGTGTAGTACTTATCTGAGATAGTAGAATGATATCTACAGCCTTAAATGTTCATGAAAAGTTGAGGAAGACCAATCTTGTCTTCTCCAATATCATATGTCATTGAAGCTCTCTGCAGTATCCTGGTTTCAGACAGAGTAGCTGTGAATTGTGGGGCAAGACATTTAGATCCTCTACCTTCTCTTTGATGATAGCAGAAGATGGGAGGTCTCATAATTAAAAGGGTGAGATTAATGAAGTTCCAAGATTGAATACAAATGATGACCTCTAATAAAGTTGTTTGAAAAGTTTTCATTCACAATTTGTTTCCAATACTGAGAAAGTGTTACTCATCAAATGTCCCGCTCAGAATGGTGTCAGTCTTGCAGTGTGATTTCTATCTTCCTACAGATAAATTATTTGCCACATTTGTTGAAACATCTTGGAAAAGACTATGATTTCCAATGCTTTGCTGAGTTAGTGTTTATTATTATGGCCTTGTCTACTCCTTGTTTGGAGTTCTCCTCGTTAGTCGGGGTCTGGTCCTTCTTGTATGCGTCTCTCAGGTCATTTACTACCTCTAGCATGTGCTTCTCTGGTGTTGCTCTCATGCTCACCTTCACTTCATTCCTGGAAATGAACCTGAAGATTGCATTTGCGAGGTCAGGAGGGTTTGCCTCAATGGCTTCTGCAGGCTGCAGCCATGTTCATCTACATTAGCCCAGCTCTCTTGTCTCACCTGCCTGAGGTGCTCACCTCGGTTGTACACTCTCACAGCCCACTTCTTCCCTGCTGCTATCTTGCCCTTCTCCTTCACAATCTTGTCCTCCAGCTCCTCTCTTTTGCCCTCTGTGTCTTCATTGTCCTTCCCATGGCTTAAGGCAGCTAGTTTCTTCTTCACCTCAGCAATCATCCATTCCTTCTCTTTTGCATATATCTGTAGAGCTTAGTGTTGGTGATGCCCCCCTAGCATCCAGATATTGTCATTCTTCGTCTCTGCTACTCTTGCCTCAGACAGCCTCAGCTCCATCACTTGATTTATACTCATCCCTTCCACCAATTGCTAAAAGCTCTTCAGGTCCATTAAACAATTCTTTTTCATAACCACATCCAACACAGTTTGGTGTAGCGTTATCACCTAACGCTGGTTCGACTTGAACAGGTCTGTGACGTGATACTCGAGTGTACGGATGAATCTTGACAAACACAGGCAACTTAACTAAGTTGCACAGCCACTAGGTCGCTTCGATAGACACTAGGGTATCCCGAAGGATAAGCTTCAATCGACTGATTGGAAAGGCGCGAAGAGAAGACAAAAGAGGATGTTGGTGATGATTCAAGAAGACCAAGCTAGAGAGCCTTGGTCTTTACTACACGACTTATATACAGTTACACGCTGGCTTTGAAGCGCAGCTTAGAATCCCAAACCCTAGTACAACTATCCTAGTACTGAGTCATTACAAAAACCTGAAACACCGGCGAACCCAAATGCCGGCGACGCGTAAGTGTCCATGACTAATAAGAGCTTACTATCGTAGTCATAACCAAGTAGTAAGCGTCCCAAACTCCGAGACCTCGTGAACGTGATGATGAATAGTCCGAACGATGTCAAACCGTGACATTACCCCTTTTTCAGGCAGAACGTCCACGTTCGAAAACCCAAGGAATAATGGTCGCACCTCGACTGACAGAAACTTCCTGGTCCATGATCCTCTGCAGACCATTCGCCGCTTCCAACCGACGCGTACACTTCCTGACTTCGTTACCAACCACATACTGCTCATTTTCCAGAGCAGTAATGCATTCCGCCAATTCGGAGTACCGGCTAGTAACAGCTCGGTATCGAAGGACCTCCGCCCACAGCGACCGATCAGGGATCTGCCCCATGGCCATGTCGACCCCTTGGCGATCACCAAAATCCTGTCGCAGATACCGCATTTGATCATGCGTATAATGGCGGTTGTTATCCACGTCATCGAGATCAGGAGCGGCGTGTACTTCACCTTGTTGAATCTCCCCCCCTTTCTTCATGCACCCGTATATAATAGGGTTGTTGCCAGGCATTACGTGAATGTACTTGGCGACAGTGACGTGACCATTCTCAGTCATTCGGAAGTTGATAAATCTGGGAGGGATGTTTAGTTCGAAACCGTCGGGGGCGTCAGCCTTGTCCCGAGAGCGCTGTTGATCAGCTGGGACTCCGCCTCCTCGGTAGTCAGGGAAGCAAGGGCTCTCTTTTGCCGCTCCCATACCAGCTCTTCTTCCTCGCCTCGTCCGCCTCGGCACAAGTGGTATCCCTTCATCCTGGGATTCCGATACTTGGCGGGGATCTTGATTTTCTTTGTCGGACCCAGATTCGTGAGCTCGGAGGGTGGCACGGATGTGAATACCCCAGGACGTCGCGGGGTCCATGATGACGTTGGTAGGAGGGTCGACGTTAATATATCGAGGCGTTGGCGGCGGAGGGACTTTGACGGGGTCGTTATTACATGTGCAGTTATAGATGAGTTGTCCACAGTCATAGTGGATGTGGGAGTCGTCGTCGTCAGGATGGCCTGGACATGACAAGGCGGTCTGCTTACAACTTCCACAAACTCTGACCACGTCACTGATGTCGGAGCTGCTTGGAATCTGGATAAGCGTTTGTGGAACAAGGAGGTTCTCGACTCGAGTAGTTGTTCCCTCTTCCACCTCCGATTGGTCTTCCTCCAATCCTCCAGCGTCGTGTCCGCATACATCAGGGGTTTCGGGGATAAACTCTCCGGGGTCGATGCATCGAAAGGTGGCGGCGACTTCGGCATAAGTGGGTGGAGTGATGGTAGGAAGATGGTAAGATGTTTGTGAAGTAGTAGAGGCTGCAGTAGGGGAAGTGGACATTATTCGACGAAGGAAGAACTGGTGTGCTTCATCCAGTGAATGGCCTGTCTTTATACGTGAGGGAGTAGCATTCAGGGTCCGTTTGAACTCAGCTAAGGCGTCAGGGGCATGTACGTCAGTGGCGTTGACCCACTGCGACTCCGAGTCTGGGTACCCCTTCCATTTGATAAGGAATTGTTTGCGCCTTGTTCTGCCGAATTGCCGTTGGTCTAGAATCTTCTCAATTTCGTATTCCTCTTCGCCATCGATTAATTCAGGGGGAGGTCTTGGGAAATTTGGTCCATGAAAGGAAGTCTCTCGATAGGGTGTGAGAAGATCGATGTGAAACACGTCATGAATGCTCCACTTGGTGGGTAATTCCAATCGATAGTTGACAGGGGACATCACCTGGATGATCTGGAAAGGTCCATGTCGTTTGGGCGCAAGCTTGGCGCTTGGCTGATGCGTCCTCAGGTGACGCCCTTCTAGCCATACACGATCCCCTATTTGGAATTTGGGCGTATCTTTATGTGATACCCATGACTTCTGGGCCTTGATAATTTGTTTTTGAGCGTGTTCCCGTGCCTGTTTGAACTGATCAAGGCGCAACGCCACTTGCGGCATGGGACTGGGTGCTGAATTCCAATCAGCACGAGGATTATGCCCCATCAATAAGAAGAATGGAGACTGTCCCGTGGCTTCGTTAGGCCAATTGTTGTGCGTGAACTCTGCTATTGGAAGATAAAGATTCCAATTGTCTTGTCGTTCATTTACCCAAAATCGGAGATACTGTTCGAGCCATTGATTGGTTCGTTCTGATTGTCCGTCCGTACGAGGATGGTACGCAGTAGAGATGTTTGTCTGATCCCAAGTTGTTTGCATAATTCCCTTGTGAATTTGGACGCAAATCTGGGATCTCTATCACTGATGATTTTGCTCGGTAGTCCATACCGCATGAACACATGTTTGATGTATAGTGCTGCTGTTTCTTCTGCGTCAATCTCCTCGTTACAAGGGATGAACACAGATGCCTTGGTACAGTCATGATCCGTGACCATAAGAATTGAATCATAGCCCTGTGCGACGGGCAGTTTAGTGATGAAATCGAGAGCAATAGTTTCGAATGGCATAGCTTCCGGTTTAGGGTATATGGGTTGTAGTGAAGCCCTAATAGGGCGATTATTGATCTTGTGTCGTTGGCATTCCGCGCAACCTCTGACATACGCCAATACCTCTTGTCGTATTGTTGGCCACCAATAGTATCGTTCTACTATTTTGCCAGTTTTGCTGATCCCTGGATGACCATGTACTGGGGTATCGTGATGAGCGGCAATAATTGACTTTCGCTCTTCACTTCCCTTGGTAACACTCTTCTG
>WITN01000831.1:0-36609 GCA_015025155.1 Lactarius quietus | reverse complement strand
GAATCCACACGCGAAACTCCATTTAGGTTGCTGATGGGATATCACCCACACACTAATTGGACGGACAAAAGATCACCCATACCACAGGTCACAGCTAGGCTAGAACAGTTGAAAGAGATAAGGAATCAGGCACACGAACAAACGCGTCGCGCACAACAGTCATGGATCAAAACTCGTGACTTCCCCAGATATCAAATAGGAGATAGGGTCTGGCTAGAAGGACGTCACCTGCGGACCCATCAGCCAACCACGAAACTTGCGCCCAGACGACATGGACCATTCAGGATTGTCCAGGTGATGTCTCCTGTCAATTACCGACTTGAACTTCCCACACAGTGGAGCATCCATGACGTCTTTCACACAGACCTTCTCACACCTTACAAAGAAACGCTGATTCACGGCGCAAACTATCAGCGCCCACCACCAGAATTGGTGGAGGACGTGGAAGAATATGAGGTCGAAAAGGTATTAGACTCAAGAAGACACGGACGAGGGCGCAAGCTTCAGTACCTCATCAAATGGAAGGGTTACTCAGACTCGGACAACCAGTGGGTACCGTGGAGCGATGTCCATGCGGACGAAAAGATAAGGGAGTTTAAACAATCTAACCCGCGAGCTGAAGTCCACATAAAAGCAGGGACTATGGCACGATCAATCCCCACTCCAATGGCCTACATCCCCATTAACACTCTTACCCACATCAATGACCTCCCCTCTGTCAACACCCTCACCACCTACGACACCACCAACAATGTGGACGACCCTTTCTGCTCAGCAATCGAGCAGGTCAGAGCCGTGGCCGAACGAGACCGAGATGAGCGAGAACAACAAGAGCGCGACCTGGCCAAAGCTCGCAGGCGATTCCCCACACCCGCTGGCGGAAGAGTGGAGGCAGATGAGGAGGGACTACGGGCTGTTGAAGGAGGTGATGACCTCATGGCGTCTGGATCAAGTGACGAAGATGACAGCGGAGGAGAGACGGAAGAGGATACGAATGTTGACGAGGCAAGTATCCTACAGCCCTCCACCGCCTTCACATCCACCACCACTGTCGACCGATATGACAGTGACGAGTCTTCCGATGGCTCGTACCATGACTGTTACGATTAGCCACGCGTGTCACATACGTTGACCGTTTGGCCTGAACTTTTGCCACAGTCTCCCGTATCACATGGACTATCAGTGGGACCATTTTCACATTTTGATTCATACTTCTTACGCCCCGCGCGCCCTCTCGTACCCGTGACTCCTGATTACTTACTAAACATCTTCTATCTCGTTCGGCGCGGTTCCATATGACATCATACTAGTACAAGTACTAGTAGTATTGGTGGCGATCCTAGTACCACAGTTTCCAGTAGTGGCGTAGCTCGATTCGTATTTAACATGTACTTCTAACGGACAAGGACCTTAGGTCCGAGTTCTTGAATCTCATCGACTTCACACTGTCACACCCTGCAGGCTGCATCCAAGTCCAGTCGACTTGTCAGTTCCAACCTTCTTTTCTACGACGATTGGAGATACTTCGTATCCATTCCATCGCTCGTATATTCACTACTCCGCCTAGGGTAATACCCTACGCTCTCGCATACTGTCGTCGCCATATCCACGGCCCTCATCGGGGGAGGTTTGGCAATCGCTACGCCAACATCGACACACGAACCCTTCGCATAATCGGTACTCCACGCTCGCCACTCAAGTCGAGTCGATACGTCCAGTTGAACGTAACAACGACGCCCACATTATCTGCACCCGATGCGATAATCCCCAAAGTTACTGCCATTGCGACCCTCTGCGCATCCCCCCACGAGAACAAGAAGATGAAGAAGACGACATTGCCGACGAAACCGTGGATGACGAAGGACGAGCACCGCCGGTTGCTGTCATCTACGGACCGACTGCGGAGGTCGGATACGAAGCACAAGGACTGCCATCCTACCGGGAGACACGCGACCCTTCACCCATCACTACGCGCCGAACGGATGCGACGAGGCGCCCTATCTGTACCCTATCGCCTACTCCCAGCGGCTTCGTCCTCAACAACGGGATGAATTGGGTACCCATGGTGATCGAACATGAGGGTCGCCGCATCCCCGCGAGGTATGTCCGGGTAAGGATGCTCGATAACCCCGAAGTATTCGGGACGATGGGGCGACTTTCGCCCATCTATCGTGGAGACATCCATGCCGAGCCATGTAGGGACATGGGGCCCGCAGCTGAGTACTCTCGAGAGGACCTACAATACCTCTGCGCTGACTTCCGGGGACGGCGACAGGTAGACGAAGCCCTCGCTAGGTTGGGAGACATCTCTCTCGCTGCCGAAGTGAGGTGCTACCG
Organism: Lactarius quietus; assembly: GCA_015025155.1. Lineage (NCBI taxonomy): Eukaryota > Fungi > Basidiomycota > Agaricomycetes > Russulales > Russulaceae > Lactarius > Lactarius quietus. The sequence continues at coordinate 34,272 of WITN01000831.1, read as the reverse complement.
CGCGTCCCAGGAGATCATTCAAGAATTGGAGGCGGCGATCAAGAAGCTTGAAGACGACATCTTCGTGCACGTCGACCGCTCACGACACTTGGCAAAGAGGTTGGGGAGGGCGCACGCCATTGTAAGGATACAGGACGAGCACGAGTCGGACGTCGGACTGACAGCAGTACCCAATTGGGTTGTGGAGCGAGGGCGCTCACCCTTGTGAAGGGGGTGATGTAACGTCCCAGGTCACAGTGCGTATCTGACCTAACCCATAAGCCAGGGGACGTTGGAGTACGACGAGTGAGCAGGGTAAGGGGGATGACGAGTCGCTCCCTAATACTTACCAAGGCAGTGCGGACCATGACTGATGCGCTTACTATACCATGACTGATGCATTCACTATACGATTACTGAGCAGATGTGGACGATTACACAGCAGAGGAGTAGGAGTAGTAGTAGTGGCGGTCTCGCTGACGAAGGCAGATCGCACGTAGGACTATATAAGGAAGCTATCGACTGTTGTGGTCGATAGCTTGGATTTCTTGTACCACTCTTGTCTTGTTATTCAAGTTGTGCCTTCTCTCTCTCTATCTCTCTCTCGTCCTTTGGGGCCGCGTATCAAGATATCATCAAAACAGACTCCGCCTTCGAGTGTTGAGACGATACTCTGCCTTTGCGCTAGAGACAAGAAACTGCTGAGTCACCGCGTTCACCTTACGTTGCCTAAGTCAGGCTCACGTGCAGCTTGCACGTAACACCAACTTTGGCTTGACTACCCTGCTGAACAATCACGGTATTGAAACACGATGGTATTGGGTTGCAGCGTGCATCACTCTGCTCTGGCCGAACATGAACAGTGTCAATTATGTCAGAATCATGAGTTGAGATATACTTGATTTTATGGAAGACCAGGACAGTCTGGAATGGTAGCAAAGTATTTTCAGCAAAGTCTTTCAGTGCTGCTGTTGAGGCCTCAGGGTGGTTGACACGAGCGATAAAGTCTGCGAGAGTGTCCTGGAAATCCCAAGCTCCATACTTGTTAGCGAGGTCATTGAAAGACACCGCCTTCAATGATGGATTTAGCACCATTTGGGTAGTGCGCGGGACTGGTACTGGGGGACATTCTGGAGTTGAGAATTGGTCACAGTCGCACGCTGGTTGCTGAGCCTGTTGTCACCACGCAACAAACAATGCATGTTGTTTGACCTTCTTGCGACGCTCATTCCAGACAGTCATTTGGGGTTCTTCATCTTTTTTATTGGTTGCGCGGTAAGCATACTTCATGTAGTCCATGTGAAGACGCTTGGTTTGCTCCATGTTGTAATTATCAGTAGTTCTGAATAAGGTAATCAAGGATTGGTAATGTAAGAGACTGTGGATTTTGGGGAAATGAAAATGATTGCGCACATCAAGATCGACAAATACATCTTTGTTGTCGTGAAAGCGAGCCAGCGTGTCCTCAAGCCGAATAAGTGTGTCAGATGTGTGTGAGGGAAGCTGAGCGAGATATAGGAAGTCGAGGAGCACATGCACGCACTTGATTATACATGCAGGGGATTCGCCAGATGGGAGGGAAAGATCAATGAGAAGTCCCAGTAGTATCTTGCACATCTGCTTGTGTTCGAGGCCTGTGACTTGGGAAAGGATCAAGATGCCTTTGGTGAACATCGTAATGTGGTGATTTGGAGGCAGAGACTTGCAGCACACATCGATAACTGTGGTGCCAAAGGCACTGGTCACCCACACTGTAGCGTTATCACCTAACGCTTGTTCGACTTGAACACTTCTGCGGCGTGATGTGCGAGTATAGGGATGAATCGTGAAAGTCACTGGCAACTCAGCTTCAGTTGCACTGCCACTAGGTCGTTTGACTTGACACTAGGGTATCCAAAGGATAAGCTTCAATCGATAGATTGGAAAGGACGAAGAGTCGATTGGTGATGATTCAAGAAGACCAAGCTAGAGAGCCTTGGTCTTTACTACACGACTTATATACAGTTACGCGCTGGCTTTAAAGCGCAGCTTAGAAGTCAAACCCTAGTACAACTATCCTAGTAATGAGTCACTATGAAACCTGAAACACCGGCGAACCCAAGTGCCGGCGACGCGTCAGTGTCCATGACTAATGATGGCTTACTATCGTAGTCATAACCGTATAGTAAGCGTCCCGAACTCCGAGACCTCGTAATGGTGATGATAAACAGTCCGAAACATGTCAAAACGTGACATTACCCCTTTTTCAGGTAGAACGTCCTCGTTCAAACACCCAGGGAATAATAGTCGCACCTCTGCTGACCGAAACCTCCTGATCCATGATCCGCTGTAGTCCGTTAGCCTCTTCAAGCCGACGTGTGCACTTCCTGATCTCGTTGCCAACCACATACTGCTCATTCTCCAGAGCAGTGATACGTTCTGCGAGTTCGGAGTACCGGCTAGTAATAGCCCGGTATCGAAGGACCTCCGCCCAAAGCGACCGATCAGGGATCTGCCCCATGGCCAAGTCGACCCCATGGCGATCACCGAAATCCTGTCGCAAATACCGCATTTGGTCATGCGTGTAATGGCGGTCGTTATCCACGGCATCGAAATCAGGAGCGGCGTGTACTTCACCTTGTTGAATGTCCCCACCCTTCACCATGCACCCGTAGACAATCGGGTTATTGCCAGGCATCACATGGATGTACTTGGCGACAGTAAGATGACCATTCTCGGTCATCTTAAAGTTAATGAATCTGGGGGGTATGTTTAGTTCGAATCCGTCAGGGGCGTCAGCCTTGTCCCGATTGCGCTGCTGCTCGGCTGGTACTCCGCCTCCTCGATAATCTGGGAAGCAAGGACTTTCTTTTGATGCTGCCATACCAGCTCTTCTTCCTCGCCTCGCCCTCCTCGGCACAAATGGTACCCCTTCATCTTGGGATCCCGGTACTTGGCGGGGATCTTGGTTTTCTTTATCCGACTCGTCTTCACGAGCTCGGAGGGTGGCGCGGATGTGAATACCCCAGGACGTTGCGGGGTCCATGATGACATTGGTAGGGGGGTCGACATTGATATATCGAGGCGTCGGCGGCGGAGGGACGCGGAGGGGGTTGTGATTACATGTGCAGTTGTGGATGAGTTGTCCACAGTCATAGTGGATGTGGGAGTCGTCGACGTCAGGATGGCCTGGACATGACAGGGCGGTTTGCTTACAACTTCCACAAACTCGCTCCACGTCACTGAGGTCGGCGCTTTCTGGAATCTGGATAAGCGTTTGTGGAACAGCGATACTCTCGAAGCGAGTAGCTGCTCCCTCCTCCACTCCCGAGCGGTCTTCTTCCAATCCTCCTGCGTCTTCTTCCAATCTTCTCGCGTCGTCTCCGCATACATCGGGGGTCTCAGGGATATAGTCTCCCGGACTGATTTGTCGGAAGGCGGCTGCGACTTCGGCATAGGTAGGTGCAACAACAGTGGGGAGATGATAAGAGGTTTGGGAAGTGTTAGAAGCAGCAGTAGGGGAACTGGACATTATTCGACGAAGGAAGAACTGATGTGCTTCATCCAACGACTGGCCTGTCTTTATACGTGAGGGAGTGGAATTCAGAGTCCGTTTAAACTCAGCTAAGGCATCAGGGGCATGCACGTCAGTGGCGTTGACCCACTGCGACTCCGAGTCTGGATAGCCCTTCCATTTGATAAGGAATTGTTTGCGCCTTGTTCTGCCGAATTGCCGTTGGTCTAGAATCTTCTCAATTTCATATTCTTCTTCGCCATCGATTAATTCAGGGGGAGGTCTTGGGAAATTTGGTCCGTGAAAGGAAGTCTCGCGATAAGGAGTGAGAAGATCGATATGAAATACGTCATGAATACTCCATTTGGGAGGTAATTCCAATCGATAGTTGACAGGGGACATCACCTGGACAATCTGGAAGGGTCCATGTCGTTTGGGCGCAAGTTTGGCGCTTGGTTGATAAGTTCGCAGGTGACGTCCCTCCAGCCATACACGATCCCCTATTTGGAACTTGGGCGTATCTTTGTGTGCGACCCATGACTTTTGTGCCTTGATGATTTGTTTTTGAGCCTGTTCCCGTGCTTGTTTGAACTGGTCAAGGCGTAACGCCACTTGCGGAATGGGGCTAGGCGTCGAGTTCCAATCAGCACGAGGATTATGTCCCATCAGAAGGAAGAATGGAGACTGCCCTGTGGCCTCGTTGGGCCAATTGTTATGCGTGAATTCTGCTATTGGAAGATAAAGATTCCAATTGTCTTGTCTTTCATTTACCCAAAAACGGAGATATTGTTCGAGCCATTGATTGGTTCGCTCCGACTGTCCATCTGTTCGAGGGTGATACGCCGTGGAAATGTTTTGAGTTATCCCTAGTTGTTTGCATAGTTCTCTGGTGAACTTGGACGCAAATCTGGGGTCTCTGTCACTAATAATCTTGCTTGGTAACCCGTATCGCATAAACACGTGTTTGATGTATAGCGCGGCTGTTTCTTCCGCGTCGATTTCCTCGTTGCAAGGAATGAACACAGATGCTTTGGTACAGTCATGATCCGTGACTGTAAGGATTGAATCGTAACCTTGCGCAATGGGTAATTTAGTGATGAAATCGAGAGCAATAGTCTCGAAAGGCATAGCTTCCGGTTTAGGAAAAATAGGTTGTAATGAAGCCCTAATAGGGCGATTGTTGACTTTGTGTCGTTGGCATTCCGCACAACCTCTGACGTAAGCTAATACGTCCTGTCGTATGGTCGGCCACCAATAGTATCGTTCTACTATCTTGCCAGTTTTATTGATCCCGGGATGACCGTGTACTGGGGTGTCGTGGTGAGTGGCAATTATTGATTTCTGTTTTTCACTTCCCTGCGTAATCACCCTTCTGCCTTCTTTGTACCATGTCCCATTGATCTTCTTGAGTTTGTGCGGATCTACCCATGGTTTGATGATATGTTCGTCTTGTACCTCTTCGCGATTAGTTGACATTAGTTCCTCTACCGTGAATGTTGCTCGTGCAAATAGTTTGTCTGGTAGTACTGTGATGTTTTCGTTATCTTGTTCCCCGTGATCATAGTCGGGTCTTCTTGATAACGCATCTGCTCGTCCATTTGCGGTTCCCTTTATGTGATGAATTTCGAGATCGTATTCGGATAGTTCCAATACTTCCCTTGCGACTCGTCTACTAATTTTCTGAGGTTCTCTCCAGTATCGCAAGTTCATGTGGTCCGAGAATACTTTTATCTTGTGATGTGATCCTGCTAATAAAGGTCGCCAATGTCGTAGCGCTTTGACGATAGCCAATAATTCCAGATCGTAGATGTCGTAGTTTCGTTCTGCCGTGTTTAATGTCGCAGAATAGTAGCCTATGGGATGTCTTTTGCCGTCAGGTTTCTTTTGGAGTAACACTGCTCCCACCGCGAATCCTGATGCATCTACTTCCATCTCGAATTGATCTTGTAACACCGGGTGTGCCAGCACCGGTTCAGTTGTGACTCGCCTTTTTAATAGGTCAAATGCGTGTTGTTCAGTTGGGCCCCAATGCCATTCCGTGGTTTTCTTTGTGAGTTCGTTCAATGGTTTGGCAATGGATGCGAATCCTCTGATGAAGAGGCGGTAAAAATTGCAAAAACCCAAAAAGGATCGTACGTCCTTAACTTTGGTTGGCGCTGGCCATTTACTTATACCCGCAATTTTGACGGGATCCATACGAGTTACCCCTTTTTCAAGGATTACCCCCAGGTAATCAAGGGATGGGGAGTGGAAAGTGCATTTCTCGGGTTTGAAAAATAAGTCATATCGCGCCGCTACTGTTAGTACGTCTCGAACTGCTTCGACATGGTCCTTCAGGTTTGTTCGTGTTGCAATACCGATGTCGTCCATGTATACGTGAATAGTGGTCCCCTTTGCATCATGTTTGGCAATTGTGTCTCGGTATATATGATTCATCATTGACTGAAATGTAGCGGGTGAGTTCGTTAGTCCAAAGAACATCACCGTCGGTTCGAAAAGCCCGTAAGGCGTTTTGAACGCTGCTTTGTGTTCGTCTCCTGTTTTTATGCGGATATTGTTGTATCCCCATCGTACATCAAGTTTGGTGTAGATGTGGGCGCCGCTAAGGTCTTTGATGAGAGTCTGAATTAGTGGCAAAGGGTAGTTATTGCGGATGGTGAATTCGTTGATTCGTCGGTAATCTTGTACTGGTCGTAGTTTTCCATCTTTCTTTTTGACAAAGAAAAATGGTGACGCGTATTGCGATTTTGAGGGTCTAATGTATCCCTTTTTGAGGTGTTCCGTGATAAAGTCCCGTAGGGGCTTATCTTCTAACTGTGATAGTTCGTATATGGAACAATTGATGTGGTCGGGAGTATTTGCTTTAAACTCGATTGCATGATCCCATTCTCGGGAAGGGGGAAATCGATGTGATTCTTCTTCGCTAAAGACCTTTTTGAAGTCTTTGTATTCCCCCGGTACTTCACTCTTTTTGCCGGGTCCTGCAGCGATAGCGAGATCAGTAGCTGCCCCTCTGATAGAACATTGCGCTCCCAATTTGGTCATAATATTATCCTTCATTGTTTTAGAAAGGAGATGGGCTACCACACTGGTGTTGACCAGCGGATGACAGGATTTGACTACAATTGGTAGTGTTTGTTCGTCAATAGTTCCGTGTTTCCAGCTGAACTTTGGTTCGAATGTGCTGAGCCAAGGATATCCAAAAAGGAGATCTTCTTTTCCGATATCGGCTAGTAGGAATCTCATTTTCCTAGTAATCCCTTTTGTTAATATTTGTAAATCAACAAAGTGAGTGACTGATCCCCTTTTGTTTGTTGTGTCATCGATATTGAATAATTGCTTTGGGTTTGGCAATAAGGCCGCACCCAATCCCATTCGTTTCACAAATCGGGGATTTATGAAATTGTCCGTTGCTCCTGAGTCCACTAATGTTTTTATGTCGGCCTTGTTGCTGCTGGTTCGGATCGATACTGGAATTCGCATAGAACGGAAGCGAGTTATGTATACAGCATTACAACGTAGAGCCCTCACCCAGGCCGTCGGGTTTAGGCGTCCCCAAAATCCTTGTTCCCCATCAATTCCTGCATTGCCATGGCTTTGAATTCCTCTGTCTCGTTGGCTGCCATTCGTAGCCATTCATTCTTCCTTTCTTCGGTAGTGCGGTTATCCGCTACCATTTGAGCGATGTGGAGGTCCTCCCCTATTTCAGAGCGATCATCCACCACCTCTAGGCTCCTAGCGTTCACAAAGGGCCTAGGGGGGTTACGTGGTTGACGCGGTTCCCTAAGATCTGGGGGTTGCCTCCTTCGCAGAAATCCTTCGCAAGGCTTGAAAGGTGGTTGCGAGTTATTGAGATATGGCCTTGGTTGTGCCAATGCGTCTTCTGCATGCGCTAGCCTTCCTCTGGCCCTGGCTCGGTCAGCGGACGTATCCATCGCATCAGGATGACGTCGGAACTGCCTCCAATTGGTCTGAGTTGGTGGTGGTGACCGTGGTTGTATTTTGTACTGGTCAATTTTGTTCTTCATGTGAAGATATTGACCTTGGCGTTTAATGGCTGATCGTTTCCAATCGTCGTAGTCGGTAGGATTGTCGTGGAGATAGATGGTCTCATGTAATTTGGTGGGTAGACCATTTGCGAATAGGTCGAGGACCATCGGTTGGTCTATGTTATAGCCAGCATATCTGACTAGTTGTTCGAATTTCGCCACGTACGCATCAATATCTCCTTTCTCCATTTTGATGCCTCTTCGCAATTCTGTCTGCGCTTTTTCTTCCTTTAAGGTGTCCGCGTATTGCCTCATAAACGAGGAATGAGTGTTGTACCATAGCCAAGCGTCATAAGGATCTCTCCCGTTGACGTCCACTTGGACTCGTAGCCAAGCGACCATTGATCCTACCCATTCCGTTACCGCTGTTCCTTGAATATACGTGAGAAACAACATAGCTTTTTGGTATGGGCTACGCATGATGGAATGGGTAGTGTTGATCCCTTCGTATAGGCTCCATTGCATGAGAAATTCTTCTGCTTTCTCCCGATCGCCCGCGAATACGGCTGGTGGGTTTCCGCAAAACTTGTCAACGGTAGCTGGTACGGGTGCTGGCGCCACTGGTATTGCTGCTGGTGGGTTTCCGGCAGGTGGTCCCGCTCCTCCACCTCCTCCATTACCCCCACCGCCTCCGTTACCTCCTCCTCCGTTACCTCCTCCTCCTGGGTTTGCTCCTTGTCCTCCTTGAGGTGGGTCCACAAGGGCCCGAAATGCCGTGATTGTTGGTGCTATTGGTGAGGTAGTAAGAGAGTAACTGGGCTGCGCAGATAAAGTTCCTGTGGCCGCTTGCGATTGAACATGAGAGGTAAGCGTTGACATAGCTCCTAGACGTAATGATTCAGTTGCGATTGCTAGATTTATCCCTTGTTGTGATGGTGAAGCTGATCTTGCTTCGAGGGATGCGTTACTCTTCGTGCTTGGTGACGGGGGTGGTGTGGTAGTTGATGGTCTAGGGTTGGCGTTGTCCAATCCTTGTAATTCTTCCTGCGTAAGTTCGTTGATGTAGATATCACAGCCTAGATCTGCTAAGGCTGGTCGGAATCCTTCCCACTCTCCGTTTCCGTCCTTTGGTTCAAACCAGCGAATTTCCACCCAGAGATATCGATCGTAAAGGAACTCAACTGCAACGCTTATATTGTCTTCTTGACTCTTGGCGTGATATCCGGTGGTACCTGTGGTACTACTATACCGGTATTCTGTATTCTTGCGAAATCGTTGTGGTACGTTGTCGGCGCCCCTGTGTTGGAACCAGAGGTCGTCACAATTATGGCAACGGTCCCGTGTAGTTTCTGATGACGCCACGTTGAAGCTTGGTCTTAATGTAGCGTTATCACCTAACGCTTGTTCGACTTGAACACTTCTGCGGCGTGATGTGCGAGTATAGGGATGAATCGTGAAAGTCACTGGCAACTCAGCTTCAGTTGCACTGCCACTAGGTCGTTTGACTTGACACTAGGGTATCCAAAGGATAAGCTTCAATCGATAGATTGGAAAGGACGAAGAGTCGATTGGTGATGATTCAAGAAGACCAAGCTAGAGAGCCTTGGTCTTTACTACACGACTTATATACAGTTACGCGCTGGCTTTAAAGCGCAGCTTAGAAGTCAAACCCTAGTACAACTATCCTAGTAATGAGTCACTATGAAACCTGAAACACCGGCGAACCCAAGTGCCGGCGACGCGTCAGTGTCCATGACTAATGATGGCTTACTATCGTAGTCATAACCGTATAGTAAGCGTCCCGAACTCCGAGACCTCGTAATGGTGATGATAAACAGTCCGAAACATGTCAAAACGTGACACACACAATCAGGTGCTTCATGATGCCTTGAAGCATCTGGTGGAGAATATCCGGGGTTATCAAGATGAAAATGTCGATGAGTGGAAGGGCCTCCCAGAGAGGATGGAAGACTGGCTTGAGGTCAGCCTTGCGACAAGCTGAGTGGAACACGTGGTTGTCCCCATCTGCTAAACAAAATGTTGCCAATGCTTCATTGTAGTCATGGGGAGGGAACCTTGAATAATCACCAAGATGTTTGGGACACACCAGGCACTTCGGGCACTGACCTTGGTATGTGCAAGTGACCAGGGCTTGCTTGGGATAGTCGCCCACAAAGACAGCCAGGATTGGATGGCAGTGGCACCAGATCCCATCCCCACTCACCATGTCAACACCTGTTTTGCTGTAGGCTGCAATTGGGGCCAAGACATTATGCATACAGAAGTGGTATACATTGCCTAGAGCATGGTGTCAAGCAGTTTGGTTGCCCATGTCTTCAAGGTGTGACGTGGGTATGTAAGCAATGAGCATTTGCGCCTGATGGGTTGGCTTGCGATGGATGGCCTTTGGAATGTTGCCAATGGTGAGATAGACTGGATACGTGACTTTGCCATGGAAAAGTGTAAGCTGCATTTTGTCAGATGAGATTATGATTGGGACCACTGATGTGCCTGGTCGTTGCCCTTCAAGGGATGTCTATCTAGTAGTAAGCACCTGTGTTGGTCTGAGAAAGTACAACGCACCTGCACTGCCCACCACCAGTCACCAGTGTGCATCTCACTATACACATGACTTGACCACTCACTATTGGCATAGTGGCACTCTGGGGCATACACCATGTCATGTGCGAACTTGGGATCTCCAAAAAGGCTCCTGATAGATTGCAGTATATCACGAAAATAGAATTGGAGAGTTTCGTTGGCCATGACAATTTCGTGGCACTGGAATGGAGGGCAGCCTGGCAACTTGTCATTGATGATCTCATTTAGTTGCTTGGGGGTGCGATAAGACAATTCAAGACGGTCAACGACCTTCCAACTGGGGATAGTATGTTGTAGCCAATATTATTGATAAATTGGTGATAAACTCACCTCGGGTATTGCAAGCAAATCTGCCAGGGCTGAAGATGTCGGCCCACACATTTTGGCCCAACGTGCAATCTCCCAGTCACGTTGAGAGCAAAATGGTGCCCAGATTGACGACTGGAATACTTCTTGACTTGTGTGATATACATGTGATCCTTCATGTTCACTGGGGATGGGTGCACCTGGCTCACCATGCGGAAATGATTCGACGACCAAGGGTGAGGTAGAACCTGATCTTCTGGGTTCGAAGTTGACAGGAGGCGGATGCACTGGTTCATCAGACCCAGATGCTGTTGATTGAGGTGATCCGATTGTGCTGAAGGCCACTGTTCAGGGTCGACTGTAGAAGAGTCGATGTCTTGAGTGAGAGCTTGAAGGATATCCGCATCGGCATCATCAGTGTCTGAACTTCAAGCATTAGCAAGCCACTACACTCGGACTGAAGAAGCTACCATTGTGTGTGGTGCCATGTTCATAACTTGAATTGGGGATGGCAGGGTTCACACCATGGTCCCGTGTGGTCGCCACTTGTGTAGATGGTAGGTTTGACCCTTGTGAGGTACCGCAATTTGGACAGTGAGATCGGTGAACATGTTGGGAAAGCCCGTTGGGTGTGAAGAGCCGATTGCAGCCAGGACAATGGATTTGGGGTTGTTTCATACTGGCAGAGTTGTCTTCGTGGGGTGTAGGAAGGAAAGATGATATTGCATGGAGAGCAGGATCCTTCTCACTTTTAGTTAGTACCATGGATTTCTGAGAATATAAAGAGGACATACCATCATACCCAATACTCATTCCAATTCCTGCCCTTACTCCTCATTTTCACCGCCTTGGATCTTCTCATGTTCTTACCTTTATTTTTGAGCTTCAGTTATGTGCCCTTGAACCCGCAGTACCCATGTCAGAGGGGTGAATGGTCACACACGCACTGTAACAAATGAGAACGATGTTACATACCAAGGTTCACCTACTACAGGTGCGTCTACCCAAGGTAACACTACAGGCTCCACCTGTGACACAGCACATGTGAGCTTCCCTCCACTTGGTATGACTAAATCATTGTGGTGTCAGACTTGACATTCATTAGCACTAGGATGTGAGAAATGTACCTTATGTTCCAGTGGCTCTGCGTCCATGACCTCAGAAACAGAGGCCAGTGCATCCAAAAGGGCTTGGAAAACTGGTACGTGGATCACCAAATACGATTGGTGCGGTGCTGACATAGATGAAGGCCCGTCCACGGGCGTCCATGCCTCTCAGGCTAGAGGAAACTGAGTTTGTGACAGAGGCAGATAACAATAGCAAGGGCAAACAACTTCAACACAGTGAGTGATCAGATTACAATTATTTGTTTGACAAACAAATTACTAATTGTTTGTGCGACAAACAATGGAAAAATTTCAGCTTCCTTGTATTACCCTAACAACCACGACCTCTCACGACTTGACCCTGACAACGATGGCTTTTACAAACCCAGGGTTGATGACCAAAATGGCGATTCTGATGGTGATTGGAATGATGACAAGCAAGACCTGCAGATCACCATCAAAAACCCCTCAAGGTTCGCTGAGGTTATGGCTAATGAGGTAAGGATCCCACTTTTTTTTTATGATATTGATAGTGAGTCCCTCTTTCACAGTGACCCAGCTGGTTGTCTGATGAAGCAGACGTGTCTCTTTCAACCCCACTGAGCATTGGAATGGATATGGAAAACACTGACTCCTCTGCCCAAGTCAGTGACTGTTCTGTGATCTCCACCCCTAGGCCTGCGACGAGTACTCTACTGCTAGCTGTCGCTGCCATGACAGAGGCAAATATAACTGGTGAGTTTCTTTTGACGTTGTCAACCATTTTTTGGTGACTCAACATTCAATGCAGCTGGGAGTGCTTCCCTGCTTGCACCCACCGACACTCCCACCAAGTGCGAGGCGTCACCTGAGTCTGGCTTGCCAAATTCACATGTCGACATGAACTTGGTTTTTCTGGAAGGCTTGAAGAAACTCATGCTGACCCATCAGCGCCCGATCATCTGCGCCATAGTCCAAGATGCTATTGACAATCTCCGCACATCTCTATTGATTCAGAATGCCTTTCCAGATCCCATTGTGGCTTGGGCCTTCACCAAGGACGCTCTGCGTTTGGCGGTTGAGCGGTGTGAGAAACCCGGTGCAACAACTGTCCAAGCCCAACTCCAAGACAACGATGAATACATGGCTAAACTGGTTTCTCTTGTAAGTACTATGGTTTCGGATACAACTTTACTAATGTTGTCTGACAGCCCCGCACACAGATCTCTCTGATCTGCAGTGAAGTCAAAGATCAGATTACAGCAGTCAGTTATGCTGCAATCCTTGGCATCGGTTTGGCAACAGTCGGCAACCAACTGTCTAATTATACGTATACTTTCCCGAGGGTGCCCCCTGTGAGTGTGAATCATTTAAAAGTACTCTTACTGACATAATACCAGAATATGGGAGCAGGACTAGTGAAACACTCCCTACCCTATAGGAATGAACGCATCATTGCAGTCATACGAGAATTGTACTTCACCGGCAGATCAGTGTCATTTACATCCAGATTCAGTCATATGTTCCCAGTCCATTTCAACAACGATGGGCAGCCGACCCGCAAGGTGCCTGTCCCTATGGTTGCTCTGGTAGCGACTGCAGTAAGTCTCATACTTTTATTCTTATTGCAGTGCTAACTTTGCCCTTTAGCTGTATGCCGCTCTATATGAGTGGCATACTGGCGGACAACAAAACCATGAGTTTTCAGCAAATGCATACATGGACATGTACGCAGGTCATGTGAACACTTTGAGACATGTAATGGAAAACTGGGTTAGCGCCTTTCATATCATGATGAGCGACATCTATGTTCAAGCGAGGTGAGTACACCGCTTGGTCTTCTATTTTTTAATCACTGATGAGCTATACTAGCACAACACCCGGAGCTCTGTCTGCAGCAGCTCCCATTGCCGACCTCGATCTTAACATGCTTGAAGCTTGAAGAGTGAACGCAAATCATGGGTTTCAACAAACCCATTTATTCCTAAATTGAAAGACCCACTGTGAGTTTTCCTAACTATACGCGAATGACTTTGCTGACATAACATCCAGTCAACAGTGTCAGATCACGGTGTCCTAGCACATTCCCAAAAAACTCAGAAAAAGAAAAAAAGTTAACTGCCTCGCTTCATGTTGTGTTCTCGTTGATTTCTTTAAACCACTTGTTTTCATACTGCCAACATAGCTACATAGCTGGTTTTGTGCCATGCCGGCGTGCCAAATTTTCAATAAAATGTTGTTATTCATTTTCTAATGCATGATAACATTGAGTTTTATAAAGCAAAATTGTCAATAATTTTGACCAGACTAACTGACTTAGCGTCATTATATCAAATTTATTGCTAAGTAAGTTGGTGGCACACGAGGGAACGCTAATGTACAAAATATCAAAAATCACTGCTAAATTATGTTTTTTTATCTCTCGTTAGCACAGGAGGTTTTTCCTGATGAAGCAGGTTGAGTGAAGGTGTATATATTCCAAACAAATCATATTGTTGTATTCAAAATCTAGTGTACAAGATGAGTATACTAGACTTGTTCTGTATCTGTTGGGGAGATCTCCGACTCTGCTCCTGCTGCATTGGCAGAAATCACATGGGCAAGGTGTTTGGCCTTTGCCTGTTCATGCATAATTGCCCCTGCACTGTCATCCCTCACCTTGCCAGTAATGTAGATGGCGCGCAGAAAAATCATTCTGTGGTTCAAGTCAGCATGAAAATTAACAAGAAGTTAAAAATATACTTACTCATTCCACCACTGCAGAAGGTTGATGAGCTCTTCCATCAATGCCTTGTGTTCAAGGAGTTCTTGATAAAACGCCTGGTAAGGAAATCCAACCCTTTGCCTTCTCTGGGAGTCATGGCCACCTGGCCCAAAAGACGGCTCATTTGAAAGTGCAAAACAAGTCTGTGCATCATTGGTGAGTACAATATTCACAGGCAACAAGTGAACACTTACCACAGTCGCCACATATGCCACCGATTCAGAAGTCACAAAACTTATATCATGTAGGGAGGCATTACCACCTTGTGTGGACCTGTCACTATCCTTTGCTGCACTTGGGGAAATAAAAATATGTTTGTATGCCTAATAACCAGTATCAATATTGCAAGCTTGTTAATAATAACAATACCAAAAACACATACCATGACAAGCAAGGGGCCATGCAGAAATCCCTTATAGAAGTTGTTCAGGGAAAACAGATCCTGTGGCCAGAGGAATGAAGGAAGGTCAGTGGCACTAACTTCTGGTGTGCTGCAACAGAGTCTCTCTAAAACCCTAAGAAAGCATTGATCAGTAACTTACAGCAAAGAGAAACCTAGAAAATATCTTACTTGTTGTCCTCCCAATTAAATGTAACAGGGCATAGGAACCTGCCAGAAGTTGGGTAATTAAACCCAAGGAGGTGCCATGTCATTGGCAAGGCAGGCTCCCAAGTGACGCCAGGCCACTGCCCGATTAAACTATGGATCCCATTTATGTCTACTCAGCACGCTTGCTTATGACCAAGATCAATCTGAGATGACAACAAGTTAGTGAATATACTATACAACCATTCAGTACTTACCACCCTGTCCAGTTCCAGGGACAACTCTGGACCAGCTCGTTCCCCAGCTCTCTGAAGGAGGTTGATCAAAGCAGGTGAGACTTCAATGAGCAGAAGGAATTTGTTGTACTACTGGTTCTCACTAAGTTCTTTGTCAGGGTGATTAAAAGGTAAAAATAAGTGACTCACAAATCCATGTGGAAGGTGTTCTCATTGACATTGGGGTCACAAGACATGCCCTTGTCAATTATCTGATTAAACCTATCCCACATTTCAACACAGTGACCAATTTTCACCCTTTCTTTCTCCAGTAATTCTTATTGACAAGGGGTGAAGTGTTGTTATTGTCCTTGCTCTCATCCATGGGGTCACAGCCATGGTCACTATAAGTGCATATTAGATCTGCATACAGAGGTAAGATGAATACATACAACTCATCAGGGTCATCTGTGCTTGCAGGACGTTGCCTCTGCACTGGTGTGATGTCAAGATCGTAGTTGGGTGTCAGTCGAGGAAGTATGTGTTGGGGAGCACCATTTGAGTTGTGGATGGAAGAGCCCTGTGCATGTCAGAATGGCATTTACAATGCCCATTCGAAACCACCCTTGGATGCCTGTGAGTGACCCACATTGTGAGCAAGGAAAGAAGAAAGGATGCAGCAACCAACCAAACAAATCTGCTTAAATTTGGCTCAAGACTTGCAGTTCTGGTGCTGATTGGTGCCCTCTAAAGAAGTGGCAGCTGAGCTAGAGAGTATGGGTGGTGATCTAGTGAGAGCACTATAATATATTAGTGAGCATTGCAAGCGAAGTATTGCATGCACAATGAGGCAAGGCACAGGTATTGAGTCATAGTTATCCCTGAACAAGGTTGTTACAATTTGTCACAGTCACATGGCAAGTGCAAGATCATGTGTCTATTCTGCATGCAAGGTATCTTTGCATCAGATTATGGTCAAATCTGCAACTTTGCAACTGGCCCACTTTTTGATAAGATATTGCCATTGCTCATGGAGCGTACACTTGGGTTGAACAAGATGAACAGGTAATGGTGACTAGTTCTGTGATGCACATGTGATCATGTGATGTGTTACACCCTGCCATGTGTGCATCGTCCCTTGCATCATACTACCACTGGTAACCACTAATATTAAGCTGATTTTTATTGTGATCCCCATGCTGCTGGTTTCCTAGTTCACTGGGCACCATCACACCATGACACTTGGTCTTCCCCTGGTCATCTGGAGTTCTATGCTATGGCACCATGCCATGATTGTGGCCATTCATTGCATCCATGGAACGGACCCACCTGGTGAGCCATACACAATGTTGTATTTGACAAATGCAACTCACAGACACACCACAAGTTGCCCACCCATTCCACATCCACTCACAGCAGGCTGAGGCACCTGTGCCTGTGTTGCGGGGGCTGTTGGAAGCCCAACAATGCATTGTCTGCATCTGCTGCTGAAGACCCCCAAATCTTGGCTAATACAAGCTCCAATCTGGATGGTGCATGCCATTCCACTTGCCACACATATGTTTCACCAGTTCACATGTACCTTGTTGCATGCTACCGTGACAGTGTGGTTTCTTTCAAGTATGACCTCTCTATACCTGCTATGTGTTATACCAGATGAATCATGACACATTTTTAACTTTGTAATGTTCCTGGTTGTGCTGCCAGATCCAAGTCAGTTGTGTATCATTCGGAACTCCATTGTGACCCACAACCCTCTGTCCTTGTGTGTATGAATGACAATCTGTACTGTGTCCAAGAAGGTGGCTGATGCAATGCATGTGGTCAAGTCTTTGTGCATGAGGGGAGCCTCACATCACACATCCTACATGACAGATGCTCTGCTGCCCAAAAGCACTCCAAAAATCACTGGTAGCATGGCCATGCAAATTTGATGAGGCTTTGTCACTTGCAGAATCCTTGAAAGTGGCCACTAGTAGTTGTAAGTAACCCCATCTGTTGGATACTCTGGTGCTGAGAGCAATCCAGCTGACTTGCTCCACCACAAGAATATGGTAAGTTTTATGATTTTGTATTGTTCTTATTTTCATGCTTTTTGTCTAGGATGCAGTGCCCAGGCCCAAGGATGCTAATGCAACAGAGACCTCAGACCCACTTCCCCCCAAGTGTCGCCACTTTCCAACCTGGAAGGTGAAAGAAGAAATGGAAGAAATGGCCCAGGCCATGGCAGACCTCCCTGAAGGCCCTGGCACGCTGGACCCCCCAAATCCTGCCAGTGACATGAGGCCCCCATCACCGCTGAACCCAAGCAGCACCCATTATTCCCTCACAAAGATACACACAACTCCAAATTGTTTTGGCCTCATATGGGAATATCAACAATGCCCCTCATTCATCCCCAATTCCCTCAATCCATGGCACACATTCATCGCTGGAAGGACCCCTATTCCTCCCAAAAAGCAGAGAGACATTTCAGACATCATCTACTCTTAACCAAATGGAGGCACACCAATGGGGTTATGTCATCCACAAATCGAGCTTCAATGGTGGCTGTCTTACTTGACAAGCACTTTGACACAGCTGATCTTGATGGGGTCAACTTCTTTCAAATAGAGAAGCAACTCAAGGAAGACGTCCAGTTGCCATGGGGCAGTAATGGGTGGTGACAGTCACACATAGTTATCAAAGTACTGATGGGTTTGAAGCCAAATGCAAACTCAAATTGCACAGAGGTGAGTGTATGTGCACAAGCACAGCAATATGATGAAGTTGATGAGGATGCTGACCCCTATGTGTGGCACAAAGTGATCATTGATAATGTTCACACTTGGTCCCTTCTCCAAACCATGACCAAGACCATCCAAGAGGATTCAACAGGCTGGCAGCTACACTAGCATGGCTATGAAGAAACTTGGCAGCTGCCATACCCTGGGTTTCCTCCTCAGCACATTTGGGGGGAGTTGTACACCTCCAATGTGTTCCTAAATGCTGAACAAGAACTGAATATTTCTCAAGTTGACTCACCCCATCCCTGTGCCATCATTTCCTATATGATATGGTCCGATTCAATGCATCTAGCACAATTTGGACAAGCCAAGGCATGGCCGATTTATGCGTACATTGAGAATCAGTCAAAATATACACATTTTAAGCCCACTGCACGTTCTGCGCATGTCATTGGTTACATATCACCAGTAAGTAAATCGTACTTGTTTCCAATGCCAGTGACATTGTATTTACAATTTCCCAGCTCCCTGATTCCTTTGCTGAGGAGCTAGAAGCCTGTGGTGTATCGCCAACACCCTCACTCCTTGCTCACTGTCAACAAGAGCTTTTTCATGCTGTATGGTGGCTAATAATGGATGAACCTTTTCTCAAGGCATATGAGCACAGCATACTTTTGCCATGCTCTGATGGCATTCTCTGTCAGCTCTACCCCCGAATATTCACTTACTTGGCAGATTATCCTGAAAAGTAAGTTGCTCTTATTATGACTAGACTTGATCTCAGTTCAAATGTCAGGGTCTTGGTTGCAACAATCCAGGACATGGGGCTATGTCCGTGTCCATGGTGTGCCATCAAAAGGAGGACTTCTATGCACTTGGAACCACTTGCGATACTGCTGATTGCACCCTCAAAGTTTGACAAGATGGCAAAACTTCAGAAACCTTGTTGAAGAAGCTCAGGACAACATCTACCAAAAAGGGTATGCCCTCCAGAGTGAGTGTGGAGTTGAGTCCCTCCTCAAGGAGCAGTCACTCGTCCCAACACTGGTAATATACTCAAGATTATTGCCAGCGGTTTCATGCGCTCATATGATCTCTAGAATGCATTTTTGCACACCCTCAAAGACTTCAATTTTGACGTATTCTGCATGCTGGTCATTGACATCATGCATGAGTTTGAACTCGGTGTATGGAAGGCACTTCTCACCCATATTATACATATTCTCCATTATATTGGTGCTAAGCAAGTCCAGGAATTTAACTCCCAGTATGTACACATTTCTTAAATACATTTAGTGAGGCTAATCATATATAAGCTTCTGACAAATCACACCATTTGGTAGCACAACAATTTGTCAATTTACCCACAATGTTGGAGACTTGAAGAAACTTGCAGCATGGGATTTTGAGGACATTCTTCAGGTGCATTAAGTTCTTGCTTGCCCATGAATACATTGATAATTTACCATCCTTAGTGTTGCATACCCTGTGTTGAAGAGTTGATACTGGCACCACATGACAACAGTGTCTCAGAACTGTTGTACATTGCATCTTATTGGCACTCCCTTGCCAAGCTACGGGTTCACTTGGAGACCACACTCAATTTACTTGACAATGCGACTGTTATTTTTGCGAAACTTCTTTGCAACTTTTCTCAGACCACGTGCCCCTGCTTCAACACTGTCAAGTCCGACCAGGAATACAATGCAAGATGCCGAGCAGCAGATCGCAGGGCATCATGCCAACATGGTGCCACTTGCACAACATCCTCCATTGGCATTGGTGGAAAGCAGATGAAAACATTCAACTTGTCTACCTACAAACTACATGCTCTTGGAGACTACGTCAACACTATCAAATTTTTCGGGATGACTGATTCTTATAGCACCCAAATAGTGTGTGTAGATGTCTACAATTTGTGTGGTACTAACTTTACTACATCACCCAGGGTGAGCTTGAGTACCACACCATCAAGAGGCACTTTGGACACCAACAAAAATGGTTTCATTGATCAATTAGTGAACTTGGACACACTTGAGGCAGTACATGAGTGAATGTACTTGGAGTTTACTAGTTTCAATGGTGATACTATGACATCATCACCAGGAGACCCAGGTGATGAAAGTGGGGCTGAAACCAGTGATGATAGTTTCAGGCAGCAATATAACATTGCTCAGGATCAGTCTAATGGTATTTATCTCCTGGACTTTGTCAATGATCCTAAAAAAGTCTCGGACCCTGCGTTCAAGGTGTGTACTGGTAGTGACATCCAGCATGCAGAGTGGACATCTAATGATATGTGTAACTAGGGCTTTTTCTGTAGACTTCTGTGCCACTTGCTTGCCTGACATCTCAACCAGGTTAGCATCAGTGATGAGCTGGAGTACTCAATCACTGAACTTGCAGACATATCTATCCAACACAACATGATATTCTTGCATGCAACTGCAAGGTTCAATTACACAACATATGATGTGAGGCAAGATCACGACACAATCAACTGCAATTCCGCCCGCTGTGATGTCATGCTGAGGGCTTGTGAAGACTCTGATTCTCAGAGTGCTCACCCATTCTGGTATGCGCAGGTCCTTGGCATATACCATGCTAATGTGTATTTCGGTGATTGTTTTGGGAGTTGTCCCGAATGTATTGAGTTCTTGTTTGTATGGTGGTTCAGGCATGATCCTGACTGGACAGGAGGACCTGCTGTGTGCAGACTGGATCGCATTGGCTGGATTCCAGAAAAGGATGCCTCAGGTGCCTTTGGCTTCTTTAATCCAGCTCGAGTGATTTGGGCCTGCCACCTGATACCAGCCTTTGCAGAGGGAAGGATCACATGTCTACTAGGTCCTTCTCAGATGTGAGACTCACAGGCCAGTGACTGGGTCAATTATTATGTCTCCAGGTCAGTTTTCACAAGTTTCTGATTGTAGATTGCTCAGTCATGTTAGGTTTGTGGATTGTGACATGATGATGTGCTTTCTCAGATGGGGAATAGGGCATCGCAATCCACCTGATTTTCCCCATGAAGCTGATGTGCTTATGGTTTCCAGCACTGATAGGGAACTCCATCACTATGAAAATTCGGTCGTGACAGGTCATTCAGAATTTGTCGATGATGCTTTGGAAGGTGGAAAAGGTG
Organism: Lactarius quietus; assembly: GCA_015025155.1. NCBI lineage: Eukaryota > Fungi > Basidiomycota > Agaricomycetes > Russulales > Russulaceae > Lactarius > Lactarius quietus. The sequence continues at coordinate 13,425 of WITN01000831.1, read as the reverse complement.
GCAATGACTTGAGCATGGACAGTAGTGGTGACAAAGATCCTGATGTCAAGAACAAGAACCTTGACTTTGAGTACCAGTACTGAGCTGGAACTGAATGAATACCATCACTATTTGTGTCCAAGCCCCAGTCCGAGTCAAAGCACCAGTCAACTCAGCAAGGGAACCTCAGGATCTTCCATCTCATCCTATTTCATTGTAAAGGCACTGTGACCATGTTGCAACAACTATTATTTAATGCCATCACGATATAATACAGAAAAACAATGTACAGATGATATGAATCCTTTGGGGATATCATGATGGTGGACCAAGTATTATACAGCTGTCACTACTGTAACAATACATGTGATCTGTCACTTTGCATTATGACTTTCGTGGGAATTTGGCAATGTAAGTACTTGCCTTGAGGGAGGTTAGGGCTCCAACTGTTTAGTTTATCCAAACCCAGTAAGTAGATAGTAAATGGTTTTCTTATAATTAGTGTAGCTAGTATAGTATAGAGCTAGTGTGTCATGGTTGTTTGGGACTGAGAGAACACCCTCATCAGCAAAATAAGTTCAAAATTTCGGCGCTCACTGATAAGGAAATTAATTGCCCAATATTATTTTAGATAAAAACTGGGCCGGAAGTGTTGATGTCCAATTGTGTCACATTACTGTCAAATTGCAAGTACCTACAAAATGTAGGTAATAACTGTGGGCACTTGCCCTTTCTTGTCAATCTCATGTTGCATTGCAAGGGTCTGTAAGCCCCTCCTATTTCTTGTGGTCTGAGTACAAACACATTGTGAAAAGTTGGAATTATTGTATATATGTTGTAAGTGGTCTTGAACCTGTTGTAGTTCTTGTGGCCCAGGGCACTAACCAATTGCCAGGGTTTCACTTGGAGATGTCTGAAATAATAAATTTTATTGAGATCTATCTACATGTATCATTCATCATCACTGTTGGGGTGTGCAGGACTCACAGTGATGGTGTAGTGACCCACAATGCATGCCCCAATGCCGGTGCCACCATTGTCCAGGGGTCATAGTGTTTACAATGATGGTGCTCCCCATCATTGTTGTTGTCACACAGGCTTGCAGCAGCAGCAGGTGCTCATGAGAACCCCTGTTGTCATTGAGAGTGTGCAGGGCTTGTGGTGGCAGGGTGCCCCACAATGTAGCCTGTGTTATTGTCAGCATATGGGATTTGTGGCAGCAGTAATGGAATGCCACATGACACCCCTTGTTGTTGTTGTTGTTGTTGTCGAGACTGTGCGGGACTTGCAGCGACAGCAATCCCTGCAGTCTTCGTAGCCCAGGCCACACAGGGCGCACAGTGGCAAAGTACCCTGCATGGCAACCCTGTCATCCTCATTGAGAATGCAGGGGCGCTGACAGAGTGCACAATGATGCAGCCATGTCATCATCATGTCAAGGCTGTGTGAGGCTGGCAGCAGTGGCAAAGTGCACCCGTCCATCAGTGATGGCAACAGGGTCACTCTGCTGCCTGTTGGCCTGTGCACTCTCGACAGTGACACCATTGAGGCACATGGAGGTGACACTTTAACATGTTGTCAAGGGAGAGGGGGGACAGGTACCTTGACGTTGGATGGGATTATCACTGGGGGGCTATAGCTATCAAATGTGCCAGAATCTCAAGTGGGATTGTCACTTATGTTCTAGCTGGCCCTATCACTGGCATCAGTACTCAAACCCATGACAGAGCCAGTCTCCACATCTCTCCATCCACATCTGAGGCAATGCCCATGAGTGGAGCGAGTAGTGCTCAGCTTGGCTGTGGTGGCAGATGCATGGGGAGCATGGAACAATCCAAAAGAACTGCTGGTCACCATTCTTGTCACCTTGTCATTGTTCTTGCTGTTGACCTCATAGTCCCTGTGGTCAGGTAGTGGTTAAGTTTGTACAAAGCTGCATTGGGGTGATTGCGTGATGGGTGGGCAAAGGAGAGGAGAGAAATATGTGTTGGATTATTAAGGGTATGGGAATCTCAAAAGTGTACAACAGAGGAATTGAACCAGCTGCTGCAATGTGAAAAAATAAAAATTTAACACTGCTAGCCAATACACCAGATCAGTTAATTGTATTTTCCTCAGGTGGGCTATATGAGTAAAACATGACAGTGTCCAAAACAATTCTAAAAATGCTAAGTTGCCTTATTCATTGATTGGTTTGATCATGGGAAGATGCTCCCTGTTCCCTGTTCCCTCAACCATCCCCACCATTCACTCAAAGTCAACATCCCTCCCTCTCCCCTTCCCCTTCCCCCTCCCCCTCCCCAATATGTAAGCTTCATGAACAGACAAAAAGTGAGTTCCCTTTCCCCCTATGTACTGATATTGATTCTAGGCCCTCTTATTGTGGCTGTACAGTGAATGCAGTACCAGTGTGCCAGCAGAATGCACAGTGGAAAATAGCACCCTCCCCAATACTGCATAAGTCCCGTTCATTGCTTGCACCTTCTTGACTAGTAGTTTATGTTCTTTGATAAACAAGCACTTGCCATACATGCCCCCAAAGATACCACACGTGGCACCCACAGACTTGAAAATGTGGGTGTTAGTCCATCCAGGAATCAATGGACCAGGATTAGTGTACTGACATTGCTTGCCTTATTTACACAGCTGCCCAGGGACTACTGAAACTGCTGGCCTGTGTGGACCACTAACAGCCCCATCCCACTTACACCACCATTCAAATCATAGGACACCAATAATATGACTTGCAGCACAATCCACAGTCGTAGGTAAGCCACCCCAGACATTTATATACACAAAAGATTGCAACAGTGCATGTGGCCTCTGCTTCCCTTCAATGCTGTGTATACGCTTACTTCCCTGTGTGGTTTGCCAGATTGGGCCATTCCTTGCTGCAGCAGGGCCACCCAAGCACTATGGTTGTGCCTGCAGTGCCACTACAGCCACTCCCACCAGAGTGTGCAAGCGAATGGTAATGATTTAGAGCAGCTTAGATTATGATGATGTGCTGAATACTCTCACAGACTCATCTGAATATGCTTATGTGTGCATGCCTTGCAGTCACTGACCATCATGGAGCTGATATCAAACCCACAAGCCCATCACATCAACAATGGCCATTACACATTGAAGCTACATGCCCTCAGCCTCCTCCCCCCTGTGTACACCTTCTTGGCCCTTGGCACACCAAAGTGACAGGATGATGTTCTGAGGTTTCAGACAGCATGTGGGAGGGAGAGGAGGGGGACTGGAAGAACCAAATTGGCTGTGCAAGGGAGGGTTGGAGAGGCTGTGAGGGGCAGGGTGGTAAGGGCACTTAAAACTACTTATTAGAGCTTAGAATCTCAGAAATTGATGTAGTATCCAAAATAAATACACAATGTTGCGCAGCAAACAGTGTCATGGAGTCTCACCTTGTGAAGGTATAGAGACTGATAGAGAGGTTTGTAGAGAGGAGTGCTCAAGTGTGCGTAGAGTGAACGACTTGTATTCTTAGAGGGGCTCTACTCCCCTTATTTATAGGAAAACCGGTCCCTATGGTCCACCCATGTCCGTTTGCATAAAAGTGATGAGTAAAGGTGTCCACAATATCGCGTTTTCAGTGACGCCTGATGTGAAACACCCCAGAAGTCTTCCATATCACCACGTGTGATGCTGATAAGACTTGCGCCCTCCATATTGGAGTTGCGCCCACTTTTGTGCATAACGGAGTACCTTAATATGGTAATCATATGTACGATACTACTGTAAATGTCGTAACTGCTATAGATAAGATACGTATGTACTTATTACGTTTCAACACACAATATGGTTATTAAGCTTTGAATACCTGAAAGCAATTGTAAGTAAGTGCAAGTTACATTGGCAACTATAAAGTAACTTACAGTACTGGAACAATTTTGCTGAATTGCGATGAATTGCGGATCTGTATGACCATGTAATTCATTATAATTCCAGCACTGCTTGTGCCACTTGCATTGCAAATAATCAATTATACACATGAATTATTTTTGACTTATTTTGCTGATGCTATATTTTACTTCCTACATTACCTTGCTTCACCTTGCTTGGCAAGGTCATTGGCAAGTCAAAACTTCTGTCAAAACCTTGCACGACCAAACAAGCCATATCAAACGCAAACCGTTCCTTTATTCCCCCTTTCTGCTGCCTATGTCGCCCACTGCCTGGAGTGTCCCAGGGCAGCACACGCCATGTTGAGGCCAGCACTCGTGCCCTGTGCAGCTACCTTGCTCATTGTCAACTTATAGCTTTTGTCAATCCTTGGTTCGAACATGCACACCATATTGAACGCAGACTGTGTCTTACCCGCTTTTTGCCTCCCAGTTCACGCATCATCACTCGTCCACCGTCAGGAGCATCCCCTGATGGTCACTCCCCTTAACAGTCTTTTTTTGCGTTCGGTGCTCCCATGGCTTCATGCTCTCTGCAGCAATGCTCAATGTCAACTCAATGCTTTTGTGAAACCTTTGTTTGAACCCGCACGCTGTATTGCATGCAGACTGTATGTTACCCTTTTCTTGCCTCCTAAGTTCGCCTCCTTGGTCACGCATCGTCACACCTCCACCGTCAGGAGCATCCCCTGATGGTCATTCCCCTTAACAGTCTTTTTTGGCATTGGGCGATCCCATGGCTTTGCGCTCTCTCTGGTGACTTGCCATATAAAGTCCTGCCTGAATTGCAAACTTTTGTGTCCTTCAGCGGTGATATACTTGGTTTCCACCATGCAGACCTCCTCGTCACCGTCCATGCATGAAGCTCTTCCTCCTATTGCTCACCTGATGGTGGTCACCTTTGGAACATGGCATGTCATCTTGCAGTTTTCTGTGATGACAACTGCATTACTAATTTCTCCCCAGTTTCGTTTGACAGGACACTGTACAACCTGAATTTGAAGACACAATGGAGGGGAATGCTTTTCAAACAGAGAACTAATTCTGATGACGGCTACATTTGTACAAATATAAAGAAAACTTGTTGTGTTTAAATTTTATGTGTAAATCTACCATGCAGTCATGCCTTCCCTCTCTCTCCTGCGCTTTAACATGCTTGCCAGTGGACACGCGCAAAGTAGTGACATTATTTATATTGCTCAGTGTGCAAACACAAAAAGGATAATGGTTGACACATTTATTGCTTCGGTCACACAAGTGACGCTCACGGCTGCTTGCCCATCTATTGCTTGCCCTCACATCCAAGCAAGGTTTCAGTCGGCAAGGATGACGCCTAGTGGCAAGGTCTTTGGCAAGTCATATTTACATAACAACTGTGTCAAAACCTTGCACAGACAAACACACCAAAGTAAACACAAACTGTCCTTAGACCATCTTTGCTATAAGCCTGTTTTTGCCATGGCTCAGCTATATCACTGTAAATCACAGGCTTTACCCACTGTTTGCATCCATACTACCCTGTGGTCTGGTTATAAATTTCTGTTTCCTTACCTATGTTCACTTTGTTGAATTCACACCTGTCCTGAGGTCAGTTCATTCAAATATGTGTGGTGCAGCAACCAGTGCAGCAAACAAGGTTTATGGAGTCTCACCTCTGTGAAGGTGCAGAGATGTTGTATAGTTTTAGAGTGTATAGCTCAAGTGTGTGCAGAGTGAAGCAACTTGTATTCTGTGAGGGGCTCTTCTCCTCTCATATATAGGAAAACTGGTCCCTATGGTCACACCATGTCCATTTGCACAAGAATGATGAGTAAAGGTGTCCACAGTATCACATTTTCAGTGACACCTGATGTGAAACACCCCAGAACACTTCAGTATCACCACATGTGACCCTAATAAGAGTTGCACCCTCCAGATAGGAGTTGTGCCCACTTTTGTGCATAACAGCATACCCTAATATGGTAAACATATGTACATATACTACTATAATGTTGTAACTGCTGTAGATAAGATATGTATGTACTGGAGTAAAGTTAAATGGGTGAGGGAGAGTCCAAAAGCCAACAGTGATGGTTAAGGATTGCCAAGTAGTGTAACTGTGTTGCCTAGTACCCCAGAGATGTACACAAGTGTGTGTACTGTGTGATGATGTGCACAAGTAACCTAAAGAGTGTGCACAGTGAGCTGGGATGGGCACAAGATGTGCACAGAGTGAATTGAAATGTGCAAATGGTCCCTACATCATGCACAAGTGATCCTGGGATGGTGCACAGTGTGCACAGAGATGAGCAAAAGTTTTGAAGTGGTTGAGAGAGCAAGCAAGCACTTTGTGGATGCAAGCGAGCACATGGTGGGTAAGGAGACACAACAGGATGATCTTTTTTGGTTTTTTACACAACAGTTTTTTATACAGAATAGCTACATTGTAAAGACATGCAGAAGTAATGAGATGCAAATGTAAAGTAAGTAGAAGCAGCCAAAATGTGAAATGCTTAGCACTGTGCATAGCGGTAGAATGGATAGGGGTTGGCCACACTTGTACTTGAAACTTTTATCAGACTCTAAGATCTGTTATAGGATGAAAGGGGCTCTTGAGAATGAATAAGAAAGATATGGAATGATGCTTTTGCTGCTGCAAAGTGCACGGCTTTGTTGTGTGTTTGTATGCTTGAGTCAGCTGGGTCAAGTGTGCTGAATTGCAACATGTACATATTATGTTTCAACACTCCCCCTTGCTAAGTATACTATGTATGTGTACTGAGAAGAGTAATATAGTACAGTAGAAGAATAGCATGATAGCAATCAAGGAATCATTCCTTGTGCATGAAGTATTTCTTCATCATGTCATCAGTGAAGAAGTGTCATGATTCTGTGGCAGCAAAAGTTGGTCCAGCTTTTTGAACTCTTGATGTTGAGAGAGAATGAGTTGCAATGAACAAATGTTTTTCCATTTCTCTGAGAGAGAAACATGTAAAGGCATTGCTCTAATGACATCTTCTTCTAGTACTCGGATGCATAGCTTTTCCACATGAGCTATACTCATATGAAGGTCATGCTCTTCCGAGATCTATGTGATGATCTCATTCTTCTTCTAGGATGAGTAGAACTCAAGTCCTAGTTGTTACCTGAATTTAAGGAATTTTATGTGTCCCAGATTCTTAGAAAAAGATCTCCGGGGTTCTTGGCTCCTTCAATGAACAAAAGTTCAATCTTTGTTAAGCAAATGACCTTGCAAATATAGTGATAGTGTAGGTCAATATGTTTTATTTGCTTTTCCTGTACAGGATTAGAAGCAAGGAATATAGAGCCTTGATTGTCTTCACATAATGGAATTGGTTGTAAGGATATTCCAATCTCTTCAAAGAGAGATTGAATGTCTACTCATGTCTGAGATTGACATATATTGTAACATACACTGGGTACATAAGCCTGACTTAGGCAACATAAGGTGAATGCAGTGACTTAGCAAATCCTGGACTCAATCACAAAGGATGAGTTATCATCTCAATACATGAAGGTGGAGTTCTGTGATCCTGTATGGATCTTATCTCAATGCACGAAGGCAGAGTTTGAAGTCTTCTGACACGAAGGTTGAAGTTGGGTTGTCAGAATGACACAGACGAGGGCTGAATGCCCAAAGCATGGAACTGTGAAGGAGCCTTGGATACAACAGAATAGAAGGTAACAAGAAGTCCAAGCTGCAGAACACAAACCATTCTGCAGCTTCCTTAAGTACTGAACCCTACTACATCATCTTTGTAATCCTACATGACACCATGACTAAAACCCACTACTTATCGTCCTAGTGATTTGTAAGTGATGACTGATGGTTGTTAATCCATCAGTCATATGACTGACAAGCGACTTGTCATCATCAGTCACTGTTGCTGCTAATCTGTCCATCTGTAACATATATTCTGCTTCTGTGGAAGACAGTGTAATTGACTTCTGCACTCTAGAATTCCAACAGAATACTCCATTAGCTAATTTTACTAAGTAGCCTGTAGTAGATTTTCTCATTGTTGGGTCAGAAGCCCAATCAGAGTCTGCATATGCAAATAAACCCCCATTGCTTTTGCCATCATAGACTAAAGCATAGTTTGAAGTACCAATTAAATAGCAGCAAATATATAATGCCATATTCAAATGGTCTTGTGTGGGTGTGGGGTTTGTAGCAAATTGTGACAATTTAGTCACTGCATAGGCAATATCTGGTCATGTTCCAATCACAATATATAGGGGTGATCCTATAACTTGTTGGAATGACATTCAAATTTCTGGGTCTGGTGAACCTTTATTGGGTACAGGTTGATACCCTTCAGGCAGTGGTGTGGGGACTGCCTTCACATTTGTGAGTTTAAAATGCTGCAGCACTTTGTGTAGATAATCTACTTGATCAACAAGGATGTGACCCTTGGATTTAATAATGTGCATGCATAAAAACTCTTGGGTATCACCAAGGTCTCTACATTCCCAGATTTTCCTAAAGCATTCCTTCAGGGAACTAATGTCTGATTTATTCTTTCCAAGGAAAATAACATCATCAACATATACTATGACTATAATAGTTTTATTTGTGTTAACAAATAAACCAGAGTCTGATAGTAATCATGTGCATCCTAGTGTAATGGATTTATCAAGTGCTTTCCACTATGCTAGAGCAGCTTGCTGAGGAACTGCACAGTGATTCTGACCAGAGCAACTTGGGCTGGCAACCTGGTGGACTCCAGTGATACTGCTGGGTCCATGAAACTGGCTTAATCTTTGGACATTCCAGCCATTGTGCTGTTACTATGCCACCCAAGATTGACTTTGATTTATTTACTGTACCTAGGTTACACTTTCAGAGCAAGTGTGAGTGCACTGAACTCACAGTCACAAGTGCATGGCACACCAGACCTCCGACTTCATCACCTCAATTGCTTGCCTTCCAACCACCAGATTTCATTCAAACATTCCTGAATCATTTACCTGGACTACTGTTACTATCTTATGGTCTCAATTAACTTCTCATGACCCTGATCCTATACAATGCGCTGATGTCACACACATACCATGTGAATTTTACTTTAGTTTCATTTACATTTTAACTGGACAAAGATGTAGTCTAAATTGTACAGACTTGTGGACCGTCAAATCCATCCAGTTGTTCTTGAATTGCCTCTGCCAAAACCCTCTAAACCTCTTGCATCCTTCTTGACTTGTTTTCACTTCATCCTTGTGCATGTGACATTTGGTCATGCATCTCTCTGTCACATCACATTGACTCTACTTGCTTCAGTCCATAAATGGCACATTTTAGGTGCATCACTTTATTTTTATGGTGAAGGTTTTTAAACCTCTCAGGTTGTTCCATATAGAGTTCCTCTTTGAGTTCTTCATATAGAAAGGCTGTTTTGATGTCTAATCTGGAGATGTACAATCTTTTAACACTGATAGCACTAACATCATCTGAACAGTCTCAAACTGTACCACAGGTGAGAATATTTTGCCATAATCAATGCCTTCAACCTGAGAAAAGCCTTTGGCTACAAGCCTGGCTTTCTTCCGGCCATCTGACTTTAAGTTGAATACCCATCAATTCTTAATAACCTTTCTGCCTTTTGGTGGGTCAACAAGTTTGAAGACTTTGTGTTTATGAAGAGCCTCTAACTCTTTGTGACAGGCTTTATGCCACTCCTTCTGTTTATCACTTAAGCATTTTTAGAATGTCCCAATAGGTCCATTCATGAATCCAGATCTAGCAGTGAAATTGCTTTGGCAAGCAATAGATCCAGGAATTTGACTCCCCCTTCCTGAGCAAGGCAGGTCAGCAGCTGCTGATCTACTTCATCCTCTGAGTCATGTGAAGTGTCACTCTTAGTGCTTGGAGGATCAGGCTCGATTTTCTCAGGAATCCCTCCTGGAATTGGCTGATCTTGGGATGAACACTGCCAGGGGCTACCCAGTTTGTTCTCAACCATTTTTTGCCAAGTACAACTTTGCTCAATGTCTGCAACTGTTTTACTAGGGTGTTTATCCCCATAGACATTCTCAGGAAGAGTAGTTGTTCTCCTCAAGCATTCAGATCTCCTCAGTTCAAATGGAGAAGGTACAGGATCTGTGCACAGAGTGGAGGAATGGCTTTGCAGAGTAGCTAGAGAAGGGGACGATGTCAAGGACTAGTCCTCCAAAAGTTGATGGGGACAGATTTTTCAAGTGCCTGAACCTGGCAGCCTGGGTGAGGGCAATGTGTTGTAACTCTGTGTATATTATGCACTACCATTCTATGAAAGTTCTGATTGCACTGCATACACATTACAACATGGCCAATATCAAAGCATTGGTAGATTCAGGAGCTACCAACAATTTTGTAAGCACATGCTTCCTAAAAGAAATGGGAATAAAAATGTGCCCTTTAGAGAAGCCAAAGAAGATATACAACATAGATGACACCACTAACAAGGCAGGCCATATCACCAGTGACATTATAAGTAACAGTAGCTGGAGAAGCTAAAGAAATGCACTGCCTAGTCACCAACATTGGCAGTGAAGACATCTTGTTCAGGTAGCCCTGGTTAGCTGTGTACAAACCAAGATTCAAGTGGAGAACTGGTACCATAGCTGCCAAGCACCTTCCCATTACCATCCAAACCATCACAACTAACAGCTGAAGAGACATACTAGCATGTTTACTAACAGCCGAAAAAGAGAAATCACTTGGCAGCTAGATGAAGAAGACACCAAAGTATGAAGAGTTGGAACCCCAGCAACCAAACTTGCAGTAGCAGTACTACCCAAAGACAAGAAGGAAGTAATCCTGCCACCACAATACCAGCAATTTGGAAGCATATTTGATGAACAAGCCACCACATGACTCCCAGACAGGTGCTCATGTGACCAAGTAATCATGCTACAACCAAACACACCAACAACAATCAACTACAAGATATATATCTCATGACAGTGACAGAATATGAAGCCCTAGATGAGTTCATCAATGAACAGCTGAAGAAGAAATACATCTGTCCATCACAATCACCCTATGCTTCATCATTTTTCTTTATCAAGAAGAAGGATGGAAAACTACAACCAGTATAGGATTACCAAGAACTCAACAAGTGGACTGTATGCAACCAATATCCATTACCATTAATCTCAGAACTAATGTGAGATCTGGGTGGAGTGCACCTGTTCACAAAACTGGATGTATGACAGGGCTACAATAACATATGGATAAAGCAAGGCAATGAACACAAAGCTGCCTTCAAGACATGCAGAAGGCTTTTTGAACCTACTGTCATGTACTTTGGGTTGTGTAACTCAGCTGCAACCTTCCAGGCATTCATGAATGAGATCTATTGCCCCACCATTGCAAAATTCAAAAACAGAAGATAAACATATCTGCATCTACATGGGCAACATCACCATAGTCACACACCCACAAAACATACCCAAACTAACTGCTGATGCACATTTAGCAGTGGTCTCAGCAGTCCTCTTGGTAGCAAAGGCCAATGACTTATACTTCAAACTCAACAAGTGCTCCTTCCACACTTCATCCAATGATTACCTGGGGTAATCCTTGAGAGGGGGGTGACACATATAGGACCCAGTGAAGGTGGCAGGAGTATGCAATTGGCCAACACCCACAAAAGTCAAAGATGTGTGTAGTTTTTTGGGTTTTTGCAACTTTTACCAGCCATTTATTCAAGGATTTGCCAACATCATGTGGCCAATGAACATACTCACAAGGAAAGGTGCCAAATGGACATGGTGAGGAGCACAACAAAACACATTGAACACCTTGAAACACTGAATTACTAGCGAACCAGTGCTCACACACTCTGATCTGAAGGTACAAGATGACTCAGAAGTTGATGCATCAGGTTTTGCAGTGGTGCAGTACTGTTGCAAAAAGGCAAGGATGGCAAGTGGCATCTGATCACATTCTACTTGACAACTCTCAATGAAGCTGAGTGCAACTATGACATCTATAACCTAGAATGATTGGCAATAGTAAAGCCCTGTGCAACTGGGGATACCTTCTTGTGGGGTCTCCACACAAGGTCAGAGTATTCTCTGATCACATGAACCTACAGTACTGGTGTGACCCACAGAAGATCAGCTGCATGGTAGCCCAGGAAGTGTTAGAGCTTGAAGAATACTATATCAAAATCCACAACCTGAAGGGCACAGCAAATGGACAAGCTGATGCATTGTCATTATGACCAGACTATGACACTGGCAAGAATGACAATGACCAAGTGGCTGTGCTACCAGACAAATTACTCATATGAGCACTCACTGAAGTACAACCTGAAATGAGAAAGCAAGATGAGCAGAAGCTGATACCATGGATTGACCCCCATGAGCTGAAAAAGCTTGATGGTACATGGTTCAAGAATGGCCAAATAGTAGTTACAGCTGCCAAATGTGATGTTTGGCAGCTCATTCAACAGTACCACAATACCCTCATGGCAGGACACCCCAGTATCACCAAAACCAATGATGTCATGGCAAGACACTACTGGTGGCCAACTATGAAGAAGGATGTCACCAAGTATGTGCAAGGATGTGCTAAGTGTCAAAGGCACAAAGTCAATACAAGGCCCATGTGGGCCCTGCTAGCCACAATATTCCTGAAGGAGGATGCAACACCATTTGATGTGATAGCCGTCACCTTCATAACTAAGGTGCTGGTATCTTCATGGTATGACTTGATACTGACAGTCACTGATCATGACTCCTCAAAAGGCTCGATTTTCATACCATGCAATGAAGATATATCTGGAGAAGAGACAGCCATGTTATATGTAAGGACAGTATTTCCAAGATTTGGGCTGTCTAGCAAGGTAATCAGCAACAGAGACCTGAGATTTGCAGCCAAATTTATGTGGGAACTCTGCCACATCTTACAAATTCAACAAAACATCTTGACAGCATATCACCCATGTACCAACACACAATCTGAATAAACAAATCAATGGCTTGAACAGTACTTACATCTTTGGGCCAATGAGCAACAAGACAACTGGGCCACACAACTGCCAATAGCAGAATTTGCACACAACAATGCACTGAGTAGCACCACTAAACAGACCCCATTTTTCACCCTTATGGGGTATCATCCAAGGGACCAATGGATGTTGGCTAAAGCCAACCTGCTGAGTGTTGAAACACATCTGGACCAATGCCACAAGTGTAATGTCACAGTGGGGACATTCAGCATGATGTGTGCAAGTCTAATTCTGAGTGTCTATGGAGGAGAACAAGTGCCTGTAATGGGCAAGAGTTTTAAGTGGGTAACAAGTATCAAAGTGCGACACCACACTTGATGTGACAGGGAGAGGTCTGAGATGCAAGGGCAAGCAGATCTTTAGTAACCCCAGTGAAGGGAATACAAGCACTGTTGCAGTAAAGAAGTTGAGTCTAGGGATACATGCTACCTAAGAGTTGAGTTTATATAGATAAAGGTTTGTTTGTAGAAGACAGATAGATGGTGCAATCTGCAGTAATGTGCAGCAGTCTGCAATAATCACATGGGAGGGATGTT
>WITN01000830.1:0-36673 GCA_015025155.1 Lactarius quietus | reverse complement strand
CCCGGTTGCGTACCATTCTAAGTCCTTGCAACCTGCGGAGCGGAATTACGAAATTCATGATAAAGAACTCCTTGCCATTATCCGCGCATTGGATATTTTCAGACATTACCTCGAAGGTCGAGAAGATGATCTTGAAATCTGGTCCGACCATGGCAATCTAGTCTATTTTGCCACCAAGCAGAAGCTCACGCGACGTCAAGCACGTTGGGCTTTGTTCCTTTCACGCTTCAAGTTCACCATTGTTCACAAGCCGGGCGTACAGAATAAATCAGATGCGCTGTCCAGGCGTCCAGATCTTAAAGAGGGGATAGCAACTGAAGACGAGTTGCGTGTCCTCTTGGACACCAAGTTTTTCACGATTCGCGCAACCCGCCCAACGGCAGTCACAGTATTAGGAGATACAACATTACGCCAAAGGATCAAGTTAAGCCAAGAATATGATAAAGACGTCAGTATCGCCATAGAAGCTATCTTGAAGAATGGCCCAAGATCCATTGTAAAGGCCTAGAAGAATGGAACCTAGAAGATGGGATCATTCTATTCAGAGGACAAGTCTACGTCCAAAAGATGACGCTCTTCGAAGAGACATTGTCAAGAAATATCACGACCATGTAGCCACAGGACATCCAGGAAGATGGAAGACCTACGAAATAGTATCAAGAGAATTCTGGTGGCCAGGATATCCACCTTTGTCAAGAGTTACGTGGACGGATGTGCCACATGCCAAGCAACCAAAATCAAACCAAGAACTCAAGTACCACTGTTACCAAACCAAGTACCCACAGACGTTTGGGGAGTTATCACCATGGATTTCATCACAGACCTCCCTACCTCCCAAGGATACGACTCCTTATTTGTGGTAGTGGATCGCCTCAGCAAAGCCACCATTGTCACCCCTTGTAATAAAACCATCACAGCCGAAGAAACATCCAAGTTGTATATGAAGAATGTCTGGAGACGAACCGGACTACCACGCCAAGTTATCTCAGATCGAGGACCCCAATTCGCTTCTAAAGTCATGCAAGAAATCTGGGAAAGATTGGGAGTCAAGTCCACCATGTCCACAGCCTTCCACCCCCAAACAGATGGCGAAACAGAAAGAGTTAATCAGGAGTTGGAACAATATCTCCGCGTCTTTTGCAACTTCCAGCAAGATAATTGGGTAGAACTGATACCCTTCATGGAATTCGCGCACAATGCTCGCCAACACAGCGCCACAGGAAGATCTCCCTTCGAAGTCTGGTACGGATTCAAACCAGAATTCATTCCCCCAGTAAATTTCGCTACCAAGATTCCCACGGTAGAAGAACGCCTTCGTACCTTAGACCAAGTACGATCCGAGGTTACAGCAGCCCTAAAAGTAGCTGCGGAAGTCATGAAAAGATCCAGAGTACCCACCATTTCCCATGTGTTCAAACCAGGAGATCTAGTTTGGTTAGAAGGAACCAATGTTCATACCACACACCCCAAAGCCAAGTTAGCCCCTAGACGCCATGGTCCATTCAAAGTACTATCTACATGGGGAGTTAACTGTAAACTCCAACTACCCAAGTCATGGCGAATCCACCCAGTCTTCCACAGTTCCCTGATATCACCATACAAAGAAACCCCTGCGCATGGACCTAACTTCACCAGACCTCCTCCAGATATAGTTCAAGGAGAAGAAGAACATTACGAAGTCAAAACAGTACTCCAGTCCAAAGTGTCACCCAATAAGAAAGGGATCTTGTACCTCATCAAGTGGAAGGGCTACCCTAGTTCCGAAAACTCATGGCTCCCTGCATCACAAATGAAACATGCATCACTCCTGGTTCACCAGTTCCATACCAGAAACCCCTCTGCACCCCGACCAAGTAATCTAAGAGTGCTGACGGCGCAGCATGGCCTTAAAGAGGGGATACTGTCATGAACCTATGCCTCGGTCCGTGACTTATCCGGAATACCCAGGAATGCGCAAGGGAACACGCGCACAAACTCAGGAATACGAAGTAATGGACTAGTGGAACTAGCCAAGACGACGCGCGTGAAAGGATTGGATAATCCTTTCCTTCCTATTCGAGAAAGACCCGGTCCGGAACCGGGACTTACCAAGCGAAAGGTCAGATGACCTCACATGACTTGTTTGTTGATCAATCAACAAAAGATTGTTGATTGATAAACAAAGTCCGTTGATCGGTAAACGAAGATTGTTGATCAATCACCTGACGAGCGGAGCTTGTCAGGGATTAATGCCATTGGACGATATACTTAGAAACCTTCCAGCACATTCCATGCTATCTTTAGAACGCTTCTAGAGTATTCCATGGGCCCACCCGTGGAGCGGAGTTGGGCCTCCCCTAAAGTACGCACAGACCATGTATTCAGGTATATAAGCTGGAGCAATGTAACAGACAGTCCCTCAGACTGTCCACTTGCGACATCCCCACTTGTACCTTCCTGTCTTCAGAGCAGCTTCCCACCATTGGGTTGTTCCTCATCTTTGTTTTGCTACTCGTGGTCCATAGTTCCTTGTCCTTGTTCTACTCCTTGTTTGGTTCGACATCAGCCACCCTGATCCTTGTGACCTTGAGCCTTGCTGTTGCGTATAAACAGTGAGCACTCATCACACTCGCTGGTTCGGTCGTCACTCCGGGTTGCGATGCCAACTCAAGTCCCCCCCGAGTCCCAACCTCACCCCTCCAGCCATTTATGGCTCCCTCACAATGCTCTACCAACGTGCAAGTCACATCCATACCAGTCATTTTTCTTCGTTGCGCAAAGCGTAACACTAGTACCCTCATGCATCACATTTCATTATTCCAGTGCAGTGAGCTCATCCAATTCTTCTAATATGCTACACTGGTGAGCGGTCGTGGCACAGGTTACCTACATCAGGGAAAACCTCCTGCGCTAGCAAGAGATAAGTGGCTATCATTTTAGCACTAATCGAGATAAGACAGATAACGATCTATTAACTCTCAATAACAATCAATAGTGACTAGCAATCAGAGTGAGTGAATATTTATTGCTACATTGCTACGAAAATATGAGGTAATTGTCACGGCTACTAAACGGATTGATATAAAAACTATGGCACAATTCCAAGACTGAAAATGTCTTCCCAGTCAGGGGAAAAGGTGAACACTTGATATGATGCTGTCCACAGGGATGACGCTTGCAACACATTGACCCCTCCAAGTTAACCACGAGACTCTGTACAGTTTGCTGTTGCTGTCCGGAGAGGTAGGAATCGGGGAAAACCACTCGACATATGCAAGATGGGTGGGTGGGGTGGCTTCCGAAGATGGGAAGATGAGGGGAGTAAGCTTGCTTGGCAGTTGAAATATGACTCGGACCTGAGTGATTCGGAGACCTGAACTGTACTTAGATATAATCACAACACTAGCATAACTGGAACTGGCCTTTGTTCCTGTGGGCACCAACTTGAGTTTGACTACCCTGCTGAATGATCACAGTATCAAAACATGATGGTATTGGGTTGCCGCGTGCATCAGTCTGCTCTGGCCGAACATGAACGGTGTCGATTACATCAGAATCACAAGTCAAGATATACTTGATTTTATGGAAGACCGGGACAGTCTGGAACAGTAGCAAAGTATTGTCAGCTAGATCTTTCAGTGCTGCTGTTGAGGCCTCAGGGTGGTTGACATGTGCGATAAAGTCAGCAAGTGCGTCCTGGAAATCCAAGGCTCTGTACTTGACAGCAAGGGCATTGAAGGAAACCGCCTTCAATGATGGATGCAGAGTCATTTGGATGCTCCACAGAACCAGCACAGGGGGACCCTCCGGATTCGAAGTTTTTTTGCACTCTTGCTGAGCCTGTTGCCACCAAGCAACGAATAACACATGTTGTTCGACCTTCTCATGGTGCTCATTCCATGTAGTCATTTGAGGACTTTCTTCTTTTTTATTACTCATGCAGAAAGCCCACTTAGTGTATTCGATGTGAAGTCACTCTGTTTGCTCCGTATTGTAGTTATCTGTGGTGCCAAATAAGGTAATTGACGATTGGTAATGTAAGAGACTGTGAATTTTTGGAAAATGGAAGTGGTCGTGCACCCCTAATTCGACAAATACATCCTTGTGGTTGTGAAAGCTAGCCAGGGCGTCCTCAAGCTGGAGAAGAGTGTCAGAGGTGTGTGAGGGAAGCTGAGCCAGATAGAGGAAATCCAAGAGTGCACAAACAGATTTGATTAACTATGAAGTGGATTTGCCGGAAGGGAGGGACAGGTCGATGAGAAAACCCAGGAGTATCTTGCACATTTGCTTGTGTTCAAGACCTGTGACTTGAGAAAGGACTGAGATTCCCTTGAAGAAAGTGGTGATGTTGTGATTTGGTGGCATGGACCTGCAGCGTGCGTCTATAATCGCAGCGCCAAAGGCAGTGGTCACCCACGCGATCAGGTGCTTCATGACGCCTTGAAGCATTTGGTGGAGAATATCCAGGGTGATCGAGATGAAAATGTCAACGATAGGAAGGGATTCCCAAAAAGGATGGAAGACAGGCTTGAGGTCAGCTTTGCGACAAGCCAAGTGGAAAGCATGGATGTCCCCTTCCGCGAGGCGAAATGTGGCCAAGACTTCCTCGTAGTCTCAAGGAGGGTACCTGACATAGTCGCCAAGTTCTTCTGGATGCACTAAACACTTCAGGCACCAACCTTTGTAAGTGCAGGTGACCAGGGCTTGCTCGGGATAGTTGCCAACAAATGCCACCAAGATTGGATGGCATCGACACCAGATCCCGTCCCCACTCAGCATGGCAACACCAGTCTCACCGCACACTGAGATCAGGGCCAATATCTTGCGCATACAGGAATGGTAGATGTTGCCTAGAGTGCGGTGTCGTGCGGCCTTATTGCCCATTTCTTCAAGGTGCAAGGTTGGGATGTAGACCATGAGCATTTGAGCTCGTTGGGTTGGTTTACGATGGATAAACTTCGGTATGTTGCCAATGGTGAGATAAACCAGGTACGCAACTTTTCCACAGAAGAGTGTGAGCTGGGTTTTGTCTGAGGATATGATGATTGGGATGACCGTAGCACCTGGTCGTCGCCGTTCAAGGGATGTCTACAAAGATAATAATCAGCTGAGTCCGTCCAAAATCTGATAACGCACCTGCACTGCCCACCACCAGTTACCGGTGTTCATCTCACTATACACCCGACTTGTCTGCTCGTTATCGGCATAGTGGCACTCCGGTGCAAACACCAGGTCACGCACAAACTTGGGATCACCGAAAAGACTTCTAATGCATGGTAATAGATCCCTAAAATAAAATTGAAGTGATTCACCCGCCACAACGAGCTCGTGGCACTGGAAAGGAGGGCATCCTGGCAACTTGTGATCAATGATATCATTTAATTCCTTTGGGGTGCGATAGGACAATCCGAGGCGGTCTACAACCTTCCCAATTGAGATAGTTTCACATTAAGCGGCAATTTATCAATAAATTGCTGATTAGCTTACCTTAGGTATTGCAAGCAACTCAGCAAGGGCTGATGAGGTTGGGCCATGCATTTTGGCCCAACGTGCGATCTCCCAGTCGCGCTGGGAGCAAAATGGAGCCCATGTCAATGAATGAAAAGCCTCTTGACTGGTGTGATATACGTGGGATCCATCTTGTTCACCAGGGATGGGTGCACCAGCCTCACCACGCGCAAAGATTTCGACGACCACAGGTGAGGCACCACCTGAATTGCCAGGCTCAAAGTGGAGACTTGGTGGAGGATCAGGGTCATCAGACCCTTCACCTGTTGATCGAGCATGATCCGATTGTCTGGAATCCCGCTGCTCAGGGTTGACGGTGGCAGAAGAGTCGATGTCTTCCGTCAGGGCTTCGAGGATTTTGGCATCGATAATATCGTCTGGATCTACGCAATATTCATCATGTGTCAAGTCGGCGGTGTCTTCATCATTGGCCCTGGCGGTGTCTTGAGAAGGGGCCAGCTCGTCATCGTGCTCCATTGCCTCTGCAGGGTCAGTATGGGTGTCGGCAGCATCGTCAGCATCTGAAATTTCCACACATTAGCCAGTCAACACGCTCAGGCTGAATACATTACCATTTCATGTCGCAGGGTACGTGACGTGGGGCCGTGATGCCGCATTTTGGTTTGAGGGTAGATCAGAGACTTGCAAGGCACGGCAATTTGGACACCGAGATCTGTGAATGTGTTGGGAAAGGCCGTGTGGTGTGAAGTCCCGATTGCAGCCAGCACAATGGATTTGGGGTCATCTCATACTGGCGGAGTTGTCTTGATGGGGTGAAGGAAAGATGGTGTATCACGGAGAGCAGGATCCTTGACGCTTTTAGTTAGTGTCATGAGTTTCCAAGAATATAAAGACGACATACCATGATGTCCAATACCCATTCCAATTCCTGCCCATACTCCCTATATTCACACCTTAGATCTTCTCAACATCTTACGTTTACTTGAGCTCAGTTGATGGCCCCTCGAACCCGCAGTACTCATGTCAGAGGGCAAACCAGCCACGCACGCTCTCTAGCAAACGAGAATCTTGCTCCATTCCAAGGTCCACATAACACAGCAAGTAATGCAGGTACATCTATCCCAGGTGGTGGTGCTGGCTCCAACCATATCCCCACACCTGCAAGCATACCTCCATCTGGTAGGTCTAAATCTTACATGAGTATGAGTGGTGGTTAATTAGCAATAGTACTCAAGAAACGCACCTTTGGATCCAGTGGCGGTGCGTCCATGGCCTCGGAAACAGAGGCAAGTGCATCATCTAAGAGGGCCCGAAAATATGGTAAGTGGATCTCCAAAATCAGTCAGTGTGGTGCTGACGTACCAAAAGGCCCTGTCCATGGACGTCCCATGCCTCTCAGGTTAGAAGATGAAACCGTGTTTGCGACTGTGCCAGAGTCCATTAGCAAGGGCAAAGGAATCCAACACAGTGAGTGATCAGATTACACTCATTTGTTCGACAAACAATGGAAATTTTTCAGCTTCATTGTATTATCCTGGTCGTGGTGATCACAACCACAACCTCGCCCAACTCGACCCCAACAACAATGGCTTCTACACACCCAGAGTCGATGACCACAATGGTGATTCTGACAGTGATTGGAACAATGATGAGCAAGAACTTCAGCTTGCCATCAAAAATCCTTCAAGGTTCTCTGAGGTTATGGCCAACGAGGTAAGTCTCCATTGTCTTTTAGGACCTCTAAACTGAGCTTCCCTTTCACAGCGACCCAGCTGGATGTCTAGTGAAGTGGACGTCTCCCCTTCGACCCCGCTGAGACATGGATCCGATCTTGATAATGTCGACAGTTCTGCTGTTCTCACTGACCAGGCTTCTGTGGTCTCCACCCCTAGGCCTGCCACTAATATGGTACCAATTGCTGTCTCAGCAACGACAGATGCTAACCCACCTGGTGAGGTTTAATCTTTTGATCATGAACTAGTACGTGGCTACTTAATATACGACACAGGTGGGAAAAGTTCCTTAACCGCACCCAACGACAACCCCACCAAAGGCAAGACTTCAGCCAAGCCAGATGCCCAAGTCAACACAGACTTGGTTTTTCTGGAAGGCTCAGCGAAACTGATGCTGACCCACCAGTGCCCCATCATCTGTGCCATCGTTCAAGACTCTATCAACCATCTCCAAGTATCACTTTTGGTTCGTAACGCCTTTCCAGAACCCGCCGTGGCTATTGCCTTCACAAAGGACGCTCTTCGTCTTGCTGCTGAGTGGTGCAACAAACCCGGTGCTACAACCGTTCAAGCCCAACTCCAAGATGATGATGAATATGTTGCAAAATTGGTTTCATTGGTAAGAGTCATTATACTGGAGATGACTTGACTAATGTCCAATGACAGCCCTGCACTCGGATTTCCTTGATCCGTAGCAAAGTCAAAGACCGCATGAACACAATATGTTTTGCCACCATCCTTGGTATCGGGTCAGCCACGGAAGTTGCACACGTCATCGGAAAACAACTATCATGCTATACTTACACCTTCCCAAGGGTGCCGCCGGTGAGTGCAAAGCCTCCGAAAGTACCGTTACTGACATAATACCAGAGCTTTGGAACAGGTGGACTGGTCAAATGTTCCCAGCCTTATCGGAACGAATGGATCATTGCAGTGATCCGGGAGTTATATTTCACTGGTGGGTCAGCATCGTTTGCATCCCGCTTTGGCCATCTTATCCCTGTCCATTTTGGCGACAATGGGCGGCCGAGTCGGGAGGTTCCTGTCCCCATGGTTGCGCTGGTAGCAACTGCAGTAAGTCTCGTACTCATATTATTAATAATGTGCTAACTTTTGCTCATAGCTGTATGCCACTCTCTACGAGTGGCATACTGGTGAACAGCAAACGCACGAGTTCTCAGCGAATGCGTACATGGACATGTACACAGGTCATGTCAACACCCTCAGGCACATCATGGAAAACTGGGAGGGTGCCTTTCATATCATGATGAGTGACATCCATACTCGAGCAAGGTGAGTACGCCATCTACTCCCCTAATATTTTTCACTGACCATGTGTGTCATGGACGACTTATTTTTCCTTTCTCTTGTCTTATCTTATCTTATCTCAGACCGGACTTCACTTTATTACCCTATCACCCCATTGTACCAACTCTTTGGCTTCCCCAAACCCCAGTGACTTGTTATCTCCCCAACCGTTCTATTTATATTGACCAATGGCTTTATGACCTCTATGCGCACAGACCAAGTCCTCTTAGGTATATATACTTGTACTTGTGTCCTGTAGTTCCTTAGCTTTGACTTCGTCAATCTACTGCCCCACTTACTCTGAGATTCCCTCTACTTGTGCATCACCGTCTTGTTCTGTAACAGAACCTTCGAAGCTTTGGACCTTGGGCTATACCAAGTTCCCTCAGAGACTTAGGCACCTATACATACTCCGTGGGGCCAACTCCAGTGCTGACTGCCACAGGCAGAGACTGGTTACAGAAGATACAGACCACGTCCCGGTAGTGACGTGACAATGTGCTATACTAGCACAACTCCCAGTACTCCATCCGCAGCTGCTCCGATTGCTGAACTGGACCTCAACACCCTCGAAGAGTGAACACAAAATATGGCTTTCAACAAACCTTTCGTCGCTAACTCAAAAGACCCACTGTGAGTTTGGAATTACAGCATCCTGTTCATTGTTGATGTGACTTGCAGTCAACAGTGTCGGATCGCCCCCTTCCAGCGCCTTCTTCAAAAAAACAACAAAACAACAAAAACATCACCGCGTTGCGAGGAGTGGTGATTGAATCTTACTTCACTTTCATCTTATCCTTTCAAATTATCTGTCTTGCTTGTATTTGTTTGTGCTACACTGGCGTCCCAATCGATCAATATAGATGTGTTATTGTTTTGATAATGTGTGAAATATCTGAGTAATATAAAGCAAAATTGTCGGTAGGTTCGCTCGGACTAACTCTATTAATGTTATTATCAAAAATGTATTGTTAGGTAAGTTTGTGGCACGCTAGGGAATGCTAATGTAAGTAATATCAAAAATCGGCGCTAATTTATCTTTTTTATCTCTCGCTAGCATGGGAGGTCTTTCCTGAAGTACTATCCTGTTCAGGCAGTTTCGCATGTTCTGGTGCTTTCGCACTTCAATAGATTTGACTCGATCGACAACTTCCTCTCATTCAACATTCACCAAAAAAAAACCCTGGATAAAGTATGTATTGTACATGAATGAGCATAAGAAATTCAAGAAATTTATCCAAATTTGTGGTCACAAAAAAATTGCAAATCTCGGAGGTGGCCTTGTGCAGCCATTCTCACATCCTCGATCCTTCCGATTTCGGTATTTTCAGACACTTTTTTTTTCCTGCAGTGGTAGTATACATACATGGGACTGTGTATATACAATCTAGAGTCAACGATCTAAGGCGATTGAGGTGTAGAAAGAAATCTCACCTCAAGCGCACTCAAGAGTGACAATCGAGATGACCAATTTGAAGCACCTTCCGTTGCTGGGCCACCAAATCCACCCGTCCGGATGTTCCCGTTGGTGTGACAAATGCGTGACCAAAGTGCGAAAAAGTGGGGTCTAAATTAAATATTCCCTGCCCGTTGAACAGCTGGAGCAATAAATAGGTAGTAAAATTCAATGAACAGAGGGTCTATTGCTCTATGAACATGTACCATTTGAGGTGTTTACGATGAGTGGTTGATTTTACAAAAAAACGTTACTCATTTCTGCGAAAGAGCCCGACAGGATAGTACACTCATTCATTGTTGAGGCGATCTTCGCGTAGTCGGATACAGGCAGCAGCGCATAATACCCTAGAGCCCTACGATATCCTATGTTGTACTGTAGTTCTATAGTATACGATAAATACTTTGGTTCATTTGTTCACATTTTTGACCGCCAAATTTTGTCTAGTCCAAGTCCATAGTTTCATGCTTACAGTGGTTACTGTGCACTCGTGCCAGTGGTTACCTAGTGTTACGGCGTCGAACCTCATTCTGCAGTTACTGAAAGCTTCTTGTAACCCGTTCATCTTGTATGCCTTTCTCGTTTAGAACACACGGTACGTGCCAACGTTCAATTTAATTTCTGCTATATTCAAGCCCCAGACAACCGTGACACAATGTTCGCAGCCCAGGCCAGCAAGCCCAATCTCATCACACAGACAGTCAGTCATAGCAGTTCTCCACGATTGGCCTGTCTTTTTTTGTGCACTTTCGCGAGCGGCCCTTCTCTCGTAGTAAAAGTCTCCCAGCCCTATTCGATGAGCTGACGCGCGGCCGTAGATCCAGGCTCAAAACCGACACCTGCTCCGACCCTACTGCCCATCATAGCAACATCATTGCCCTCGTCGCGTTCCTTCTCGGTTCCGTGACCACCCTCGGCACAATTTCCATCCACCGCCAGTACTTCATGCGCCTCGCGAGCGCCGAGTGGATCACCGAGTGCGTAGGCCTTGGATCACAGGCGTCGTAACCAGGTGCATGCGCATGCCGTCCGCAGACCCAAGAATCGTGCTCAGGCGGCGGCGCGTAAGGAAGATACAGAGGTAGAACAGGAAGTTTTTGAGCCTGAGCCTGAACGAATAGGGGATCTTCGACAGGATCATAAGACGAGGAAAGTCGGGCGGGGGAAGCCTCTGGGCCCTGATGATATTCGTCGGTGTACTAGACACGATAACATTATCCACACAGTAGCAAGGTAACAAATATCCGAATGTAGTATAGAGTAGCAAAACCATACGACTAAATTGTGGGTGACCAAACGAGACTGGAGCAGCGAACGGGTCAGCCGTCGTCGGCACCCTCATTCTGCTGCTGAGGGACGTTGGGGGGTTGCTGGGGTTGCTGGGGAGGCCCCATACCGAAGAGCTAAGAAAGAGCATCAATAGGTGAAATGTGGGAGCACAAGAAGGATCGCACGGCTTTAATCTCTCTGACACTGAGCTTATGTAGCTTCACCCCAGTACCCTCGCCGAGCGCCGCATCGGCCAACCCTAGAAACGCATCAGCACCCATGTTTTCACGAATCGGTCCACGGCGTACCCATCTTGACGTCCTGCAGTCGCAACATACGCTCCTCGATAGTCTCCTCTACAACCAGGCGCTTCACAAACACGTCCTTCTCTTGTCCCAGACGATGTACGCGATCATACGCCTGCGATTCCGCCGCGTAGTTCCACGAGAGATCCATGCTGCATTACGTCAGCCGGAGACTAGGAACGAAAGCAGGCGACGACGCACTTAACGACCCGATTCGCAGTAGTGAGGTTAAGTCCGACGCCTCCGCACTTGGTGCTGATCAGGATGACTTTAGGCCCGCCGATCCTGCGGAAGTTGGCAAGAGCCGCCTCTCGCGCCTCGCTCCTCATCTTCCCGTCGTACCGCAAGCTCTGGATAGCGTATCGCGCTAGCAACGTCTCCAGTAAGTCTAGCATCGACGTCCCTGTCGCTCTGTCAGTTCCGCTGCTCATGTTGTTCGAAGAAAGACTTTTGTCGTCTTACATTGGGAGTACACGATTGTCTTGTCGTCCGCAGCTTGTGCGAGCTGGAGCTGCTCCACTAGCGCGTTCATCTTTGCGCTCGGCTCCATGTCGTCGTCGCCCCGGCGCCAGGTGGCAACTGTGCGTTGACTGGGCTTCGCAACCTCTTTGCGGGCGACGGGCTGCTTGCCTGTTATTAGGGACGAATGCTCCTCCGGTTGTCTCTCAGGCTTGACTTTACTGCTTTCGTCCTCGTCATCGGAGGCATCGGAGATCGACATTCGAGGTTTCTCCTGCGATAACAGTCAAATCAAAACATTGACGTCACGTGCCTCTCTCAGATGCTCACATCTTTAGGGGAGGCCTTCACTTTCCCTTACGGCTAGGGTCAATCCTCACATTCGCCCGGAGATACGGCGCACTACGCACCTTCCTGTTTTGTTCCAGCCAAGATCTCCGAAAAATCTGGCAACTCCTCATCCGAGCTCAGATCAATTATTTCTTGCTTCGGCTGCAAAGCGATCTTTGGCTTTGGCGATGGCTTCCTTTCCTGTTTAACCGGCTTTCTCCTCCTCTCCCGTAAAAGCCGCTCTCGCTCCCTCTCGGCACGCGCATATGAACGCAACTCCTCGTGCGAAGGCTCAAAGGCACTGGAGAGGAAGATGGAGTTGGGCCGGATGTCATTCATTTTCTTGCAAACAGGGCCTGGTTTCATGTTGGCGCTCAGAATGAGTAATTGACACATGGCGGTAGAAGATTATAAGAACGCACAGGGACGGAAACCTTTGGCTTGGGCATCTTCAAACGCCTTCTCCACAAGATTGTTCTGCCGTTCATCCCCATAGCCGAAGATTCCATCATGGACAATAGCGGAGTTACCCATGTCTTCCAAGCAGTCTGTCGCGCGCCGAGTGAATAACTTGCACGATAGATAACGCGCTCAGACTCACCTGCGCAGACTTCGTGCCCACATTGTAAAATCCTGCCATTGTTTTCGTAGACTGCGCGCTGGAGGTTTAGTGGGAACCTGAAATGGGCAACTGAGACGTTCACGTACTCTCGTGGCACACGGGACACATCGTTGCCTCTTCGCCTTCGTCACCGTCACCGTTCGTGAAGTCAAGTTCGATCGCGAGCGCACGAGCTAGTGCCCTGTTGGGTAGCGTATCGATCATGAGACGACACCCGTCGCGCTAATTCAAAATACCTACCTTTTCTTTATTGGCACAACCCACGCTGGTCCCATTACTCTCCTCGCACGTGCAAGTTCTCTCTCGCTTTCACCGCTCACCAGTAAGGTTGGGTCATCGCCCTCCTCTGATTGGATCTTCGTTTACCAACGCGATAATAAAATGAATACGTCAGGAAAGGGTCGGAATAAGGAACGATATGCTCACGAGAGTGAGATGTGGGTGGCAACATAGCTGTCGCAGACGCAAAATCATCACCAATACCGCGGAATGGCTGTATCCCAGGTTTAACCGAGAAAAATAAGAGAAATAGGAAATTTTACTTTTGAATAATCGTCCCTTCGCGAATGAACTTGTTTACCCGGACTTTCGCTTGTTTCTCGAAGTCATCATATATCTGCCGAGTAGATTAGCCCGGGAATCCTGCTTATCTAAGAATGAAGACTGCACCTGGCGCTCCTCGGGAGAGAATTGTAACGTCACCAATTCAACGTTCTTAGGTGGGAGCGTAAGTAACGGCTTTCCCTCGAGCTTGGAATCCTTAGTCCGTCGCAACAAGATAGGCTTCAGAATACTCTGTGCACGTGCGCCTGCCAGCGGCGCATCGTGGACCTGAACCTTGGTCTAAGAGGCATTTAGACATCGCGTTACGGGTATGCGCTCGAAGTGTGAGACGTACAATGTGTTCGTGAAATGATTGCCAATCGTTCCATGGACGGAAACGACCGAAGCGAATCAGCCCGTAAAGATCCATCCTATCATCGAGTCACGTTCGATTATCCAAGAACGCGAATTGAATACGCACAGGGAATTTGTGACCGGCGTGCCTGTCAACATCCAGCGGTATTTAGCACGAAGTTGAGCAACCACCTTGCTCGCTCGCGTGTTTCTATACGACCAAAGATAAGTTGATGGACACGAAAAGCAAATCGACGCACCGGTTACGAATGAATTGTGCCTCATCAAGCACAACGCGGTACCATTTCATACGTGCCAGCAGACCACTATGGTAGCAGCATTTAGTTGTGACACGAGGACATATAAGGGATGACTAACCCATGTTCTATAAGCCATTCGACCTCGTCCTCCGGGTCAATGTTAGGATCTTTAATGACAAAGTCGAGGACGAGAGTTTGATACGTGGTGATGATGACCTGCCCGCCCGCGCAATGAGATGAGTAATAGGCGAGGATAATCATGAAAGGAAGAACAATACGTCTTTTTCCCGCAATGCGGATAAATTTTTGAGTTTGGTCTTACCGTGATGGATATGCACAGTGAAGATCCCGTTCGTCTTTGATTCCAGTTCATCCTTCCACTACGTAAACCAGCCATCAAAAAACGCATGTAGTCATATTATATGATGACATACTTGTTGCAATAGTGCGGCTGGAACGACGACGAGGGACGTGCTGGAATTTTCACTGGGGCTGGGTGTATTTTTGGCCATAGTGGCGATCATCTGAACGGTTTTACCTAGATAGGGCTGTCAGGACACACGCGGATCCCGCGCAGGATGCAAATACTGACCAAGTCCCATGTCATCGCTTCGGTTGAAAAGTCAGACCATGAGACAGAGACGCAACAAATGGGCACGAACGCCAAAACCCCGCCCTTGTACGCTGTCTCTTTCTCTTGCATCAACATCCTAAGAATGGCAATCTAGCTTTTCTCTTGACGTGGTGCAGAGTCTTACCAACTGACGCCGATAATTTGATGTGGGATAAGGCGGACCTCCATCCCGGGAATGAGGTCCTTCGCACTGAAGGGACGCGTGATGTCAGCGAAGAGAAGGGATTATGCTTGGATGCACAGACTCTTTCAAGCCTAGGTACTTCATTCCGTCCATGACTTGCATGTCTTGAGCCAGATTGTCGATGGATTTCGAGACGAACTCCGCCAACCTAAGTCAGCGTTAATAGTTTCACGATTGGGGCAGGGGGTACACATGCCGTTGTTCTTGGTCACTGCCTCCAAAATCTAGTCTGGTTAATGGGCCTTCTACTTCATTCCTGACACCAAACTCGGCATCCAGGGGATTGTCCGACGAGTTGTTCCTGAACATAGATGTAATGAGAGTTTGCGTCTCACGAATAGCGCGTTCCTCGGGTGAGAGAATCGGGTCAGTGACCGCCGCATCTAATCGTTCTCAGCGACAAGAGACGGGATCTAACTCGAGACGTACTTGGAGACTGAGTACTGGCAAGGAGGCCCGAAGGAAGCTCGGTGAGCTCGGCACGCGGCAGTTGGGGCGCCTGACGCTTGTTTATAGGTGTTGCTAATGTACCGGAGTATCCGATGCCTCGCCTGCGCTTCTCGCCTATTTTCTGTGATTGTAGGAGTGGCAGAACTGGCGAAGGAGACGGATCCTCCTCGCCGTCAGGACCGGAGAAATCGAGGGCTGCAAGAAGACGCGACTTTGAATTCGAAGGCCCCGGTTCAGCCATGGTCGCTGGAGAGAGGAAAGGAGTGAAGAGTTGTAGACGCCGTGCAGCAGAGACGAGACGGTCGTCGCGTCCCAATTCGGCGCGTCTGTGGCTTCGCTTTCTCACGATCACCTTACCTTAACAGGAAACCGACTAGCTGTAGTCCTAGCCTCGTTCCATCAAATCTCCTTCTAGATTGTCACTCACCCCTCCCTTCAAGCGCGCAATCATCGAAACAGATCCATTTATTGTATCTAAATAGAATAATGATCTGTCAGCCATCTCTAGCGAACTCCGTACCAGCGGAGAGTAGTGAGCGTCGAGATCCAAGTCGTTGCCAGGCATCCCAAAACCACGTAACGCTCAACGTAACGGAACCTTACATGCTGGCCGGAGCAACGAAAACTTGTGCGTGTAGGGTATGAGCCTTCCAGTTCTAGCCACGATGAAACTGTCGATTTCCAGCATGCGAACAGACACAACGAGGCAGGTACTCTAATCCGCGGCCGCTGCCAAATACCCCTAAAAATGCGTGTGAACATGGCCCATAAAGAATAGACCTTGACGTACCTCTCGATCCCCTAGAAACTCGCCATATGCCAGCGCGATGGCGATCCAAAACCCAAGATCGACCCCGAGCTTCCCAACTTCGTCGACGTGTACCTCAAAGACGCCAGTCGATGACCCGACGGAAAACACGGGTGTAGTATCGTGGAAGGTGACTAATGGTGCCGGACCATGGGGAGAATGGAAATGATGGTGAGAACCCTCCGATGGCGTTACCGTGGGTCCCTCTGGAAGTGGGCTCAGCGAAAACGAGTTGGCATGCGTGGGTGCACCGTTTCTTAGCGCACGGAGTGCCCGCGAAAATAACCCCTCGGACGCCGGAGTCGCAGAGACGTGTGAGTGGGATGACAATATAAATTGGGAGACCGCAGAACGTGTCTTTGGGCGCCGCTGCGCAAGCTGGTCAAGCTTCTCATGGACAGCGCTCGGAGATGGAGGTGCAACGAGCGCACTCGGAGGCGTCGGTGCTGGCGGGTAGGTGTGGGTTGGCGAAAATTGGCCACTCGTTGCGTCTGTGAGTGTCACATCCGAATCCGTTGAGGTGTGTATCGCCACGGGGACGCGAGGCGAAGAGGAAGACCGACTCGCAGATGCTCGCGGCGGGGATGCGACTTTGGTGCGGCAGGAGAGTTTCAGTGAGCCAGGAGAATGGTATGGGGAGTTGGGGGGCACGGGGAGAAGAGGCACGAAGACACCTCGTGGAAAGTTGGGGGCTCGTAGACGGATATACCAGCCACGCAAAGGCCGATGTATCTCCCACAACACCTTCGATGTTGCGTTGTCCTACAAATAGCCGTTATCAAGTAATGATGTAGTAAAGTTAGGATTGAGACGCACGACGACATGCTCGATGATTTCACTGTCTGACAAGACCCGGTCCTGTCAATGACCAAGTCGCATGGAAATCTGGAGCGAATGGAGAGACAGACACGAGCACACCTTGTACCATATAACGCGCTCACTCTTCTCCTCAATGACATTAACCCTGTTCACGGACAATACATCCGAGCTGATAGCATTGGTACACCACTGGACCCGAGCGATTTCCTAGCTCACCTTCGTACGGTATATCTGACTGTCTGTGAGACCGGCGACGTCGGTATCGAAGCTTGCATGTTACGTTTCTTGTCGTGGTGACTTCCAAAGCGTATTACGAAAGGTTGCAGACGAGAGGGTGCCCGCGGTTGTATCTCGCCTTCACGTTTAATCAACCCGGAGATATCACATTCTGTTCGCATCGTCACCAACAGCAACGGCCCGGTCTCATCAATTACCTCCGCCTCCGGTCTTGTTCACTCACCCTCACCCATGCTCATACCCTCCCATCCTTAACCCACCAATATGACAATAAGTTTGGGCTCAACAGCCCGCCTTCTCGCCCTCGGCATCATCTTTCACTTGGTTTACATAGGAACGGTTTTCGACTGCTATTTCACAAGTCCAGTTGTTCATGGCATGCGACAGCACAGGCTGTCACAAGCGCAGGCTAAACGTCTCGTGCTCATAGTAGGTGCGAGTTCTGTCAAATCATGTTTTTTAGAAGAACGTTTAGACTTACCCTCGCGTCAGGCGATGGACTGCGGGCAGACTTCGTCTTCAGCGCAAATGCTACCGACCTCGTGCCTGGCGCCCCGGAACGCGTCGCTCCCTATCTTAGGGACATTGTAGAAAACAGGGGCGCGTATGGTGTCTCGCATACACGCGTCCCAACGGAAAGCAGGCCTGGACACGTAGCTATCATCGGTGCGTGTGTTCAGTTCGACTCGGGATGTATGCGTCCTACTTTGCAACAGCTGGAATGTATGAAGACGTCTCTGCTGTAACTAAGGTCAGCCTCGACTTTTCCCAGCCACATATATGCGCTAACCGTGTTGTTGAATCAGGGATGGAAGACAAATCCGGTCCGCTGATGATCCTCGCTGCTAGGTCTCGCTGCCTGACATGGGACCTTCCAGGTTGACTTTGATTCCGTGTTCAATCAATCCAGCCACACCTTTTCTTTTGGGTCGCCCGATATACTTCCCATGTTTGTTCAGGGAGCCACGCCGGGAAGGGTCGAGGGATGGTCATATCATGGGGATCACGAAGACTTTACGAAAGGTACGTCACCTGCAGGGCATTAGTTCACGCCGACTAAAACTACTACTAGATGCTACCGAACTCGATATCTGGGTTCTTGACCAACTCAAGTCGTTGTTTCGCAATGCAACTACGAATGTGACGCTGGACGCCCAACTTCGCGCGCCTCAGGTGGTCTTCTTCCTCCATCTTTTGGGCCTAGACACCACAGGACACTCATATAGGCCCCACTCGAAGGTATTGTACGTCCTCACTGCCTGTCGTACTTATCATACTTCTCACACCAAAATAGGAATACGTGAACAATATCCTCGTTGTCGACGATATCGTTCGCGAAACGGAGCAACTCTTTTCTGAATTCTACGGGGATCAAGAGACAAGCTACATTTTTACGGCTGACCATGGGATGTCCAAGATTGGGAACCACGGGGACGGCGGTACTTCTCCTCGCTTTTCAGACACGTTCTTCACTTACCCTTTTCTAGATCCCGACAACACTCGCACCCCACTCATTGCCTGGGGTGCAGGCATTCGTAAACCCATCCGTGACCAGACTTTCTCCCGAGTAACGGACGACTATTCTACGCCATGGGGACTATCGCACGTTTTACGACGTGATGTCGAGCAGGCGGATGTCGCCGCCTTGATGTCGGCTCTGCTGGGCGCGTTTTGGCCGGTCAACTCAGTTGGTATCCTTCCCGATGTTGATCCGACCAAAGATGGGTACCTCAGTATGCCTGGTGGAGAGAGAGAGGTCGCAGAGGCTGGTGTTGTGAATGCCAAGGTAAATGCCCAATAAGGTTGTATATGTGCTCTTACCCCGAAGG
Organism: Lactarius quietus; assembly: GCA_015025155.1. Classification (NCBI taxonomy): domain Eukaryota; kingdom Fungi; phylum Basidiomycota; class Agaricomycetes; order Russulales; family Russulaceae; genus Lactarius; species Lactarius quietus. The sequence goes on along the minus strand of WITN01000830.1, from coordinate 17,625 downwards.
CAGGTCATGTTAGAACACTATCGCGTCAAACATGGTGAGGCCGCAATTATATATTCATACCTTAGATTCTTATGGCGACACAGAGCTGAAGAAGATTCACGCGATTCTGTATAAGCCCTATCAGCTCCTTGATCACCCATCGTCCGTCTCGGAATACCCAGGGTCTCGGCATCTATCTTACATCGAGAGCCTCATCGCAACTGGTCGCTTCCAAGAGGCTCGCCACCACTCACACGAACTGATCAAGACAACGCTCGGTGGCATCCGCTACCTCGAGACGTACGATCGCACGCTGATTCGCGTCATCGTCACTTTCGCCTACACTGGTTGGATTGCTTTCAGTGCAGCATTTATTTTGGTACCTTCTCAGCCACCTGAAGTCAGCTCATTATGGATAAGAGTATTCTTCAATACCGCGACTGTCGCATCTTGTCTGTTCTTCGCTATCCAAAGATTACCATGGACGCTGCATGTCTATATTCTATTTCCCTTGTATTTTTGGAAAGAGGTGGCAATCCGCGTATCTGTGGCGTCATCGGTCGTACGCAATCACAAGTTGGGCACAAGATGGATCGCAAAAACGGCACTTGGGCTCGTCTTGGCCGTGGCCGCGTTACAGAGTATGGTTGTACGTCGCCTTGCATCTTCTCGCTGTGCGTGAATCTCAGACAATACCTAAAGTTTGGATACAGCAACCGAGCAGTTTGGAGCGTTGGTTTCGTCACTATTGGGCTCGGATGGCCCTTGACATCCTGGCCGGAAGGCAGACGGAAGTTTTTCGAGCCATGGGCTGCTTCGTGTCTTCTCACCGCAGTATTCCCATTGCTTCGCGTGGATCCTTCTGAGAGCCTTGGTACTATGTAAGGGTCCATGGACGTTTGTACTACCACCGGTGCTAACGCCAACGTTACAGAATGGCCGGCGGGATGTGTATGCTTATCGCTGGGGAGCTGGCCGTGCGCGAGGTTTCGGAAATGGAATCCTCCGTCTCTCTGCATGCTACACGTTTCAGCTTTAGAGTCACTGCTCGGATTCAGGTAATCTGGATCTGCTTGTCCTTTTCTGCTAGCATGCTTACGTCCGCGCCACATTTCAGCTGCTACTTACTGCTCTCAGTATGCTGGTCACCGCGGCTTCTGTATGGAGCCTCCAAGCCAAGCAAGGACTCCCGCGTCTCAATCAAGCAGCCGGGTGGGTTATCTTTCGTGCGTTCGACCCAATTCAGACCCTGGCATCGACTACGTGATTGACCTGTTTCCAGTGCTCTCCGCGCTGCTCCCGTTCTTCCTGAGAGCTCCCAGGACAGCGGAGGGGCGGTTGCTAACCTACTTTCTCTCGTTCTGTCCATGCTTCGTCCTCCTGTCCATCCGCGCTGAGGGGCTTTTCTACCTGTCGTACTGCACAACTTTGTATCTCTGGACGCGAGTCGAAGAAGCCGTGCGCTCAGAAACATCGAAACGCCCCACGCAAACCACTGACCGGGGCGAATATGAACCGAGATGGAACCCGCGGCGTCTCAGCCTCGATGACATCAGAGTCGCGTTGTTCTTTTTGTTCTTCGTGCAGGTGGGCTTCTTCGGTACTGGAAAGTAAGTGCCGCTTATTTCTGGTTCGGGACGAGACGTTGATCATGGGCCTAGTGTCGCTTCTATATCGTGCGTTCGACTCCCTTGGGCTCCAACGCTCCAGCGCTCATAGCTGTCAATTCAGGTCGTTCTATCTAGAGCCTGTGTATCGGCTGGTTCCAGTCTTTAATCCATTCTTAATGGCAACACTTCTCGTGAGCCTTGTCCTCGTTGAGGTACCCCTTTCACTGGCTTAACGTGACTTTTAGCTTTTCAAGATTTTATCTCCCTTCGTCTTCCTCTCGGCCGCCTTTGCCACCTTGAACGAGCGCTTAGGAATGCCACCTTTCGCGCTCTTCCTGGTTGCGCTCAGCCTCACGGACGGTGCGCCTACGTGCTTCTCTGTCCGTAACTGAAATGCTGACCCCTTCACGTGTAGTGATGACGATGACGTTCTTTTTCAACGTCACAGACACAGGTAAGGAGGTTGGAGAACATATCGCTCTATATATCATCCGTTTATATGATTTGTTTTGCGTACAGGTTCATGGCTGCAAATCGGCCAGTCGATCTCGCACTTTTGCATCACCTCCCTGCTTCTCGTATTCTCTGCTGGCATAACATCCTCCGGGGAGGCTTTGATGAGAGGTACTGTGCTGAGACGCTCAAAGGGTAGCCAACCGGAGCTGCGTCCGCGGCGGGTGGACGACATATCGTCCACGCATAGTGGGCATTCTCTTTCGAATAACGACATCACAAAACGCAATACAGCACCATAATCCTGGGGCACGCCAAGTGCCACCAGAACGACCGATATGATACGTATTTCCTGTCCGCTCGTCCAAATACTATATATAGATTTACACTATTTGAAAATGCCTTATTGCTCGCTAAGTGGCCATTTCGACAGGTTCAAGTCAGATGGTTCCCGGCACTTTGATAACTCAACTACAGTAAGTCATGGGAACGATGGGTCCCGAGTCGAGATACGAGCAGATCTCGGGCCCCAGGCCCCTGAGAGCAACGAGAAATTGCGGGTGAAGTGAAGAAATTAAGGCGATGACTACGGTGATAACTACGGTACAATAACTGCTAAGAGATAGGTTGTTGGAACCCAGCTCAGACGCGAGGGGAGCTCCTGAGGACGTTCGGGAGAGGGCAGACGAGGACGAGAGCCAAGGAAATAGTGAAAACAAGGTGTCAAGGTCATGGACTAGAGTACGTAGAAGCGTCTACTAAGAAGCAAGACCTGGAGAGAGAAATCGAATATGTTGCAACCCGCCGTCGTAGAAGGCTGTGAGGGAGAGGCACAGGAGGAAAACATCATTTAAGCTTAACAGAAAATGGCTCCACGTGCACAACGGCGCTTGATCGATCTGCTTGATCAGTCGCAAGATCCGAGAGTAATTTACCAAGTCCGCGGGTTCGTCAGAGCCTGAATCATAGCGTCGCTCAGGAACAGATGAGTGTTGTCTCACAGCAGCAATACGGTGCGCAAACAATCATGATCAGTTGGAACCAAGTGGAAAGCGGTGGACTGAGCGATGGCCTTCGAGGGGGTCGGGGAACGAGCCTGATGTCGGAACTATGAGATCATGATAAAAAGTTGTGCCCTGACAGGCTGGAAGGACCAAAGTACGGGGAAGCTATGATTAGTACGGGTAAAGTCCTCGAAGACAAAACCCTGGTTGGAGAACGCAAGTTGATCAGAGGCAAGTCGAGAAGATGTGCGAAGGAGCGTCGTTTTTCGGTAGCCGTGAGTAGACAAAAAGGCAAAGTACGTTCCAATAAGAGTCAGATGCGTGGAGCGGCGATACGGCGCATCGATACGTATGTGCTGGTTCTGAGTCTAGCCCGTGAGGGCAGTACCCAGTAACCCGACAATTGTGTGGGCGTAATGCTAACAATTGACAGTAATCGGGCACGGTAGACCAATCTAGTGAGAGTGTACTGCAAACTAGTTCGACACTAATACGACTCAAAGCACGGGGACCCGGGGTCGCCACCACTGCACTGGCAGCACAGTAGGACACAATACACTCGACACAGCATCGGGACACCACCTCACGGATACTCCGTATCTGTGCTAAAAGACCTAAAATAGTACAGAATACCTGTGGTAGTAGTTGCATTGCAGTTCTTATATCCTTTTCAACTTGAACGCCACAACGCATACTATTCTTGCAACAAGCCTTGCAACAAGTTACAAGTATTGTTATAGTTACATTATCAGCTGGGCACCATATTACTCGTATAGTAGCGCCCCTCATCGCTTCGCATGTAAAAGTAAAACATCAAGGATAGTAAGGGGGAAGGAGAGGACGGGTATCGTTTATCTGCACGCGCGAAAGAACATAAAGAACGGTGGTTAGCACACGGTGACCAAGCACGTGATCGAAAATCTAAGGGTATAGAAGACAAGTCAATGTCTCGTCAGAGAAGGAGAAACGGGGATAGGCCAAATGATCGGATAACGGTATGGTGGGAATGTACCACGTAAACTACGGAATGGGTATCTAGAAGTCACGACGAATAGGACCTAGTTTGAGCCATCATCCGATTTGCAGCTCTTTGAGCCCTTGTCATTCGCAGAGGTCGTCGTCTAGTTGGACGGTCCATCATCAACCGAACAAGAAGAACTATCGAACGTGTCCTGGTTCTGGTTAGTACCGGTATGGCCGTTGGTGTCCTGGCTCTGGCTAGCACTGGTATTGTCGTTGGTGCTCTGGCTCTTGTCCTTCGAGTTGGCGTTATCGTTGGTGTCCTGGCTCTTGTCCTGGGCATTGCTATTGTCGTTAGTGCCATGGCTCTGATCCTTCGAGTTGGCATTGTCGTTGGTATTTTGGCTCTGGTCCTTGGAATTGGTATTGTCGTTAGTGTCCTGGCTCTTATCCTCCGAGTTGGCATCACCATTGTCGTTGGTGCTCTGACTCTTGTCCTTGGCATCGACATTGCCATTGGTGTGCTGGCTCTTGTCCTGGGCATCATCACTGTCCTTGGCGTCCTGGCTCTTCTTGTTGTCATCTGTTCCGCTGCCAGATGAGGACTGGCCATCCTCGGTCGCGGTGAACTGTGAAGGGAGGGTCCATTGAATCAGATCGACTGCCGTTTTCGGCAGGTAACTCACATAGATTGAATCATCAATAGTGCCACGCTGCGCGACTGGCATATTCAGGCTCTGGTGGTTCGCTCCGGTAGTGATGGAAGAAAGCCTGTAAGCGCCTGGAGGGACACCGCCAGGAACGACGGTCGAAACAGTGCCGTCTTGGTCTGCTTTTTGGTTCAAGCCCCTAAAGAATGTGAAATTTTTGGTATCCACGATGTTGGTTGACTTGAGCGACTCGAGTTTCTGAATACAAACGTGCGTGTGGCCCACGAAGTGACCCCGACCATTTGGGCTGGAGCGCTATAGTAATTCGTTTCTGCGTTCACGAAAAATCCTAGGTCCATATTGGCGACTGCCAGTTTGATTGTAAGATTCGTGTTCGCCTTTACGGTACTAAAGTTTGGCGGTTGTTGAAATTTGGTCGCGGGCATGTTGTCTATGCTAGGAATCTGCCCCATGGGAATTGGGTTACATGAGCCGTTCTTATTCTGTGTGCCATTCGTGATGTCTCCTTTGTCAATGCAGAGGTTGATGAAGTTGTTTTTGGAGGTTTGCGAAGGAGTCTGGCCTGCTTCCGTGATGTTCTGCTGGCCATCAAATTCGGAAGCCACATTAAGCACTTTACTATCCAGGGCTTAAATGGGGTGAGCTGAGTTTGCGACTTGCAGCCAAGACACTCACTGAGGGACGTCTGAGGGTTCGACCCGTCATTGGTGTTGCTGCTGGTGTTGCCTTTGCCTTGAGTACAATGAATACAATATTATACATTTAACGAAAGACCAACAAACCATTGTCCTTTGATTCATCATTTGAACCCTTTAGGGATGTATCGTTGGTGGAAACCTGATAAGACGAGGTTTAGATGGGAATGCGCCAATATGCGGTGCTAACAGACGCACAGAGGACTTTTGGCCGCGAACTTGAGGATTAGGGAGACCCCGAACGACAGAGGACGAGAGTGCCAAGCTGAGGAAAAAGACGGGAATAATCTTGGAAAACATTGTTTGCTTGGCGTTGAATCAAGTAGGGAGTGAAAGAAATAATCGACAACAATCAAAAAGCCCAAGAAAGGTAAAAATGAGCCCAGGCCTGGAGCCCTAGACGAGAAAAAAATTGAGAGAACGCGCGGCGCGAGGAAGGGAAAGGGAAAGGGAGGCGATACTATCTTGACAAACGTCGACATGGTCGAATTATATATGCTCGGGGTCATCGTTCGGCGGCATCACCCTTCACGTCCCCATACAGGTACCATAACCCCAACGACGACTACCGTTACCTTCGTTTCCTCGTTTCTTTGTTTTTTCGCCGCGGAAGTAGCCCTCATGGTACCACGACATTAGTTCATGACGGCGCCTTTTCATTGAGGTGCAGCGGAACCTAGCTTTTGGGCCTGCCAATGAGGACAGTAAGACCGCTGTGACATCGGAAATAGCAAAAGTCGCTTTCGTTCAAGCTTAGTTCACCAGTTTTCCACACGGGATACATTACCGAAAACGCAAGGAAGTGGGCAGCTGTTCTGATACTTGAAAATCCGTAGAGTCGACCGTGAAGCGCCTTGGTCTTCTTTGTCTCGACTGAGGTGAGTTTCGGTCACGGTTAAGGTCGAAGTTAAGGTATAGCTAATGTGCAATAATTTCGCCACATTCCCAATGAAAGTGACAGAACACAGGCATATCGTGACCGTCTTGACGACTGTATGATCGTTAAATTATTAGTCCATTATATCAAGACATCTGCAATGCTTTGTATCGTTGGGTACAATATTCAAGTTTGTTACATGAACACGTCGCTTCTGGCGAAACAACTCGATTCTTGTGTCAGAGAGCAATGGTCATTATGGTAGAGGGGCACACAGTTTACGTTGGTAGGACTTCCTGCGGCTTCCTGGCTTGTGTTGGTTGTACTGACCACCACCGCAATGATCGCGGTTGTCTTTTTCTCTTCGTCGTACTCATCGCCGTTGCGTTGCTGGTCTTCGTGCTACCATTATCCCATTCGTCCTTGTATTGTATTCGTCGTCGTTGCTCTGTTATTTCGGTTGCGTTCGCCCCTGCAACCCTGGCCTACGTTGACAGAGCGTCCCGGTGGAGGTGGCATACGTAGCGGAAGTAGTTACTAGTCAGGTGGTACTTTACCGTGGCTGCGTCGTCGTCGTAATTGAGATTGAGATTGAGGTTGCACACGGTGCACAATTGAAGTGAGTCCCTCGGCGGCCTGGGGTACGACTGAGTGGAAACTGAGTGTGAAAATCTCAGATAGGTGCTGGGGAATGATCCTGGTACAATAGCGTCCCCATTCCAAATCAAAATAAATGTTGAAGGAGTTGAGACACCGCTGCGTACTGGGGCGAGGTGGGGTGGAGACAACTTGAAGGCATAGTGCCGCGAGTTTAGTAATGATTGTTGCTGTGCTCTTGTGTGTAAGTGTGTAACTCGATTTCATCGTCAGAGGGGCTGATCAAGCTCAAGGGCCGGGCGTCGGGGCAGCGGCAACCAACTTCGTTCTCTCTTCCCAGCTCTCCCACCCTATTGTACTACTATTGGACGCCACATTTCCACTCAGCGGCCACCACCAAACCGCTCCCTAGCTATGGATTCCATGCGTAGGGTGTACGATTGCAGAATACCAACCACACCCCACGCCTTGTTGCAATCGGGACGATGCTCTAGAATTTCCCACCGTCAAAAGCACCGTGACCGTAAGATTGGGTTCTCGTAGTTCACACTCCACAAATGCAAGTTGATCGGCTTCGGGCTCCTCATCGTCATTAATTTTGGGACAGGACATACTGTATTTTCAAGTCCATGTGCCTGCTCTTCCCGCTGACCGGATGGTCACATCGGTGCCTATCCGGTGGACGTGGTGAACTATCCAGCATCTCGTTTCCGACCTCGTGGGCAGAGAGTGCTAGGTATGAATTTTCCGGTTTGCAAGCCGTGACAACTCTCCACCGCATCTTACCACGGAAACATGGCTGTTTGGCAATTTCTTCGAGAAAGGTTAAACTCGAGTGGGTTAGCCCCTGAATTTTTTTCCTGCCCAGGCACGACTTCTCCTTTGCGTAGACCTTGATGTGAGCACATTCCTCCATCGCCTCATTATTCGACCCCAACACTGGCATTCAAAATACCGTCCATGCAGCTATATGCCATTTCAAGTTATCGTGAGCCACGAATTCCAGTAATTACGGAGACCGTGACGAGGGAGAGACAGTCGCAGTCTGAGGCCACGATGCTTAGATACGGCTGCGTTATATTGAGCTGCAGTCTGCGTAACTCTAAGTCCAACTCATTGGGTCTCGACATAAATGATTTAGTTCATACACTGGAGCATTCACTAGACTCACCATATGACTAGTCGTCAGCAATGGTAAATGAGAGCAGGGATGAAGCAGGAACATGAAACATCCTTATGCTCTCTGGATCACGACGACTTCCTGCTTTCTTGAATCAACTGAGCTCAGTAGCTAACGCTCGATGCTCAGTACTTACCGCAAATCTTATTGGTTGCCATCCACTCCGATCTTCGCCACTTCTACCACGGTAACAGGGACTGGGTCCTAGTTTTACTGAAGCTAATTGTTGAGGAATCCACTGGCATCTAGGTTGGGGAGAACGGATACTATGGACGGAGAGGCTGGTTAAAAAAAGATAGAGGAACCTCTTCATAAATTTCGCATGAACAGTGAATTCGCCCTGGGGTTTGAACGGAAATTGATAATATGGAGTCGAAATTGGGCTAACACTTGCCCAACAGAACCACCGAAATACGGCTACAGGGCCGTATCAAGTTCGAACTCACGGGTATGGCATCTGACTCTTTGTTATGGGTACGTGTTGGACAAAGGGAGGGAGTCCATAACCTACGAGCTACCTAAACCAAAGGAACGAAACCCTGAGCAGCCTCAGGCTGCAAGCAGCGTGCTCCTGAACTCGAGTTCACTATCACCACACAGCCCATTCAATATGTGAAGAGGAGGATTCTTTTTTTTTTTTTTTTGGACAAGCGATATATTAAGTGGCAGGAGATAGTAACTAGGATAGCTACAGCTAGAACTCCTACTAGGGGGTCCCCCTTTTTTTGGGCCGTTCGGCGAAGGGCCGCCTATTGTGAGTTTAACTGTAGTTAACTTGGCTACCTAACAGCCCCACTTAATGCGCTGATGCGGGTCCCCGGGGGGGACTCGAGTGATAAGGGGATAAAATGCTTTACGCACGCCCTCTTGGGGGCAGTGTGGGACTCAGACTTGCAACGGGGGTACCTTGAAGTTTCTACCCACTAAAAACCCTTTCCTCAACGTAACCAGTCTTCTGGAATACTACCGTGATGCTTGGTTAGTGCTTTTTCCCAGGTGTTCTTAACTAGTTTTATGTAATCGTCTTTTCGCAGTATTTTTGTCGCTGCTATCTTGTCTTCGGATAATCTCCTGTTGATTGTCTTTTGCCAAACGGCTTCCGTTGTTTATTCCGTTTGCTCTGTGCCATGGATCGTTCTTTCGCATCTCAGGGCCCAAACCAGGTGTGCTGCTTCCAAGATTAGGATCTTTATGAGCCTTGTAGCCCCTGCGTTAGGGGGTGGGGGCTCGGCTGTTTCTGTCGTGCTGCGGCTACCATGTTGGATTTCCGTCCGTATGGTGAGTGCTCCGCAGCCTAGTATCGTTCCAAGCCTGATTTCAGGCCAGGTGTTTACTTCGTGTGGCCAGGTTTTCTTGGCTAGGGCCCATATGCGTTGGGTTGTCGAGTGCATACATTCCGTTAGTATGTGGTTCATGGATTCATCATCTTCACAGTGTTTGCATGTTGCTCTGTGCTCGAAATCCATTATATTCAGCCAGTATCTCCCGATTTTGTGTGTGCCGTGTATTGCTTTGTAAAAGAACTGTTGGATTTTCAGGCGGATTGGGGGTAACCGTATGTACCCCCAGATGGCCAAGTCGGTTTCTGTATCTCCTGTGATGTCTTGTAAGTCTCCCCTTATCTTTTCCAGGTTCAACTGAGTTGTGTTTCGGTCGCGCTTCTTGTTCATCTCTCTTATCCCTCAGTAGGCTATAGCTTGTGTCATCGTTGAGAGCTTCGCTCCCTGAACGTCGAAATGTTCTGGTACCGTTAGGTCGAAGTCATCCTCATTTTCTTTCTCTGCCCCCTTTTTTGCCAGTTTGTCGCATTCTTCATTTCCCTTATCTCCGCTGTGCCCTTTTACCCATTGGAAGGTTGTGGGTGCCGATTGTATTCATAGTAGGTATGCCGCTTTTTTAAACCATTCTTTGTTGCTGATTTCTATCCATCCTCTATCTTCCCAGTTTTGTAGGTGTTTCGTTAGTCCGTCTATCACGTACGTGGAGTCCGACACGATGGTTAGTGGTGTGTACGTTGGGAAGTTTTCGAGGGCGGCGATCACTGCCGCTAGTTCTCCTACCTGATTTGTTTGGGCTGCTCCTGGTATTTTTAGTGCTTTATTTCGCTTGTCTTCCTCAGCAAACCATATTCCTGCTCCCGCTTTCACGTTCGCTTTTCCGTTGTACATGCATGATCCGTCTGTGTATATTGTCATCTGTTCTTCGGGAATTACCACTCCTCTCGCTGGTCTTTGTCTCTCTGCTGGCTCATTTGAGATTTTTTCTGGGTCTACAAATGCTCAGAAGCAGTCAGCGAGGCTTGCTTTCTCCGTTACTGAGGGGTTGAAGGTGATTTCTTTGTTTTCTTCTCTTGCTACTTCATTGATCTTTAACCTCCTCCTGGTGAGTGATAGGTTGTCTTGGTGCATTGGGGCTCTCGGGTTCAGTTTGGGTACTAGTTTTTCTATGCGTCGTTGTGCTTCTATTGCACACATCTGCGGGTTTTCGCATCCTTTCTCGCGGTCTTCGGTGCAGTCGTCGCAGTGGCAGGAGAAAATCGGTGTGTGTATTCCTCTTCTGAAGGCGCCCTTAAGACTTTTGGCTGTTTTCATGAGATCTTTCGTTTTTAGGGTTTTATGCGTGTGTATTAGACATTTTGATTGCGCGTTTTGTGGGATTGTCTTTGGGTGACCAATGTGCAACCATGCGGGAAGAGCTCCTTTTAGGTTCTTTGATATGCGGACTGGTGCGAAGTCTACATTATATTTTATTGCTGCTTTGAGCATTCTTATGGTGTCTTCCCCTAGTTTTTCTGCTCGTTTGCCTCTTGTAGGTGTTGACCATTTTTGCATGAACATGTTTTTCCTTGCTTTTTCCGGCAGGTTCTTTGGGGCTATCTCGTTAATGAGGACGTCCGTCATGTATGCCCGGGTTGGTCTGACCACGTCTTTGCTAAGGTATTCCTTCAGCCAGATGATTTCTATGGCTTCATTTCTGTTTTCTAGATTTAGTAGCTCTATCCTGCCTTCCTGTTTCCTTGCATGCAGTGATTCTAGGGTGAGCCTTGGGGTTCCAGTGTCACCCCATATGAAGTTTTTTGTTATTTTCGTTAGGGCTTTTCTGACATCTTCCGGCATTCCTTGTGCCTTTGTCAGGAATTGTGTTCGTCCTCCTATTACTGCTTGGGCTATTAGTCTTTTCCCATAGATTGATGGGTGCATGTCGTTCCATCTTTGCAGTCCTTTGTTGACGTTATCTATTATTGTCTCCCAGGGTGCTGTGTCGTGAGTTTCGTTTCCTACCCACACCCCCAGGGACCTTATCGCTTCTCCTTCAGCTGCTATGTGGATGTCACTCTTGATGGGATTGTCGTTGGGGTTTATTCGCCTTGTTCTTATCACTCTTTCTCTGTGTGTTTTGGTTCCTATTGGGATTATCTCCGTTTTTTCCTTGTTGAATTTCGCGCCTGATGCTGTGCACCACTCATCTAGGATGTGGATTATGTCGTCGAAATTGTCTCTTGCGCTTGTGTATAGTACCGTGTCATCCGCGAATAGGTTTATTATTAGTTTGTTTTCGGTACTGGGTCTCGTGTATCCCTTCAGTTTTTCCTCATTCCTTATCATACACGCTAGGGGTTCGATACCGATGTTGAATAGGAAGCAGGAGATTGGGTCTCCTTGTCTTACTCCACGTCTTACTTTGAATGGGTTGCTCCGTTCGCCGTTGATCATTACAACGGTTTCTGCGGTGTTGTATAGGGCTTTTATGGTGTTTATGAAGTATTGGGGCATTTTGAAGGCTTCTAGTGTTCTCCATAAGTATTCGTGTGTTATCCTGTCATATGCTTTTTCCTGGTCGAGGGCTATGATCGCTCCGTCTTGTTCCATTACTTCCGCGTATTGTATCATTATTTTTGTGAGTCTTATGTGGTTGAAGATGGATCTCCTGGGTATAAATCCGGCTTGGTCTATGTGTACTATGTTTTTTATGGAGTCTATTAGTTGTAGGGAGAGTCCCTTCGTTAGCAATTTGTAATCTGTGTTTAGAAGCGTGATCGGTCTGTAGTTTTCTATGGCCGTTTTGTCTTTCTTTTTATATAAGGGGCACATCCATCCGTCTGTGAATCCTGTGTTGGGTTCCACCCCCTGTTCTTGTATGTCTCGGAAAACCGCTGTCAGTGTGCCTACTATGTCGAAACCATTTCTTCCTAGTTTCTTCGCCTCTTCGTATTCTTTGTTCATGGTTTTCCAGAGTTTGTATGGGCATCCGTCCAGGCCTGTCGCTGTCCCATTTTTCGCTTTCATCAGGGCTAACCCTACGTACGTTGCGTCTAGACTTTGGTTTAGGATGGATTCTTGTAGGTTTGGGAATTTTTGTTTGTTTGGGATGGAACTTAACGCGTTTTCCATTGCTCACTCTCTTGTTCGATGCTCTGCTGGGTTTATGTCCTTGTCTTGTATGTCGTTGTGGTAGCATCTCGCTAGCTCAGCCATTTTGTCTGACCTGGTTTCGTGTTTTGTTGGGTTCGAGTTTGGGATCTTTAGTTTCAGTAGGACGTCTCTTGGTTTCTTTCTTTTGCTCATGGCTGACCACATCCCACCTGGTTTCTCTCCATGCAGGAGGATCTTTGCTTTGGTTATGTCACAGTTATCTTTGCTGTTCTTCCTCTCCAGGTACTCGATTTCATTGGTTAGGATGGCTTCATTCCATTGTAGTTCCTGGTTTGTTTTGAAGTCTTCGTGCTTCAACAGGTCTTGTCTGTCTTTCTTGAGGTTTTTCAGTTTTGTCGCTCTTTTGTGGTGTGTGTTTTTTGTGATAAATTCTGCCCATTTGATTATGAAGTATTTGAATTTGTTCCATAGGCTTTGTGGGTTCTTTTCGGGTGAGCAGTCATTCGGATGTCTTATGAGTTCTCTAATTTCTTCTTGTAGTATCTGTCACGTTTGACATCGTCTGGTATAGCTGACTCAGAAGGATGATGTGTTTTCGGAGTTTCGGATATGTTTACTAATCGGTTATGACTACGATAGTAAGCTTCAATTAGTCATGGACACTTACGCGTCGCCGGTGCTTGGGATTACCGGTGTTTCATGTATATTTAGAACAGACTATGACTCGGTACTAGGATAACGGTATTAGGGTTCGTGTTTCTAGCTGCGCTTTAAAGCCAGCGCGTAACTGTATATAAGCCTCTGTCTTTTGACCATAGCTCTTCAGCTTGGTCTTCTCGGAATATCACCCTTTCTCGTGTATACTAGTACCTTGGGTACTAAGTGACTTCCATTCGCCTCTATCCTTGTGGATCATTATCCCTCGTGATATTCTTCTATCCTCGTGGATTGCTATCCCTTGTGATACCTCTCAACGCGCAACTCACATCGGTGTTGTTGCCTGGACGTATTGTCTGAGTCGCTAAGTCGTCCAATCTTGTCACGTCCTCAAAGTTGCCTAAGTCGGGCCAGCGTTAGGTGATAACACTACAGTATCATTCCCTTTTCTCGTACTTTGTCTATTATTTTCCTGTTGTTTAGTGCCTTAATTGGCATAGTCCATTGTCCTTTTCCAATGTACAGGGCATTCTTTGGTGCGTACCTCACTGATACAAGCCAGTGATCTGTTTTTACCGTGCTTGGGGTCATCTCCCAGTCAAACGTGTATTTTGTTTTGTCCTTCGCGATGTATATTCTATCCAGTCGTGATCTTATTGTGTTTCCGTTTGCTGTGGCTCAGTATGTGTATTCTCTACTTTTCAGGTATTTGTATCTCCATTGATCTTGTATTTCTAGGGTTTGGCAGAGATTCCTCAATGCTGCTATGGCTTCTGCGTTGTCCGGTTTGGGTGGAAATCTATCAATTACGTTTTCGGTGACATTGAAGTCACCTAGGACGAAGTCCGGTTTGCTTGTTTCCTGTTTTCCATTTTCAGATTCGATCGTTTCCCAGAAGTTCTCGTGGTCTTGTCTTCTGTTCGGTTCGTATACATTTATCAGGGTGGTTACTTGCTCATTCCAATGTACTGTCAGTTTTATTCCCCGGCCTTTTATCAGTTCCTGCATTGCGGCTGTTTTTGTTTCAATGAGGTCTTTATTAAGTATGAAAGTAACGCCTGCTGATGAGCGCAGGTTTCTCTCGAGTTGTGAGTTGAGTATTTGGAGCCTTTTTCTGAAAAGGTTCTGGATACGTTGTACAGAGTCTTCATCCAGGTGGGTTTCCTGTAACGCTAGGATTGCTATTTTGTCTCGTTTAACTGTGCTATTTATTTCTGCCCATTTTTCGAACTCATTTATTCAATCATTCATTGTGTGCAGTCCGTTCATGTTTAGGGAGGCAATCTTTATATTGGCACATTTCCATAGCCCTTTTTTGGGGGTATGTTCAGAGTTTTTTCCCTGTGTGTTATTTTCGCATTGGGACGCGTGTCCTTCTCCGTTGGTGTTACGTGTCCAGTTTTGGTTTAAGTTTTTGTTGGTGTGGTATTCACCGTTTCTGCCAGGGTGACCCATTGGGTTCCCAGCATTCTCTAGGTTCCGTAAATTACTCATATCGTATGGAGGGGGGGTGGTGCAGGATAGGGGGGGTGTTATGATTGGCACAACGCGGCCTGACTTAGGCCCTACACGCGATGGCAAATGGAATGTGACTTAGCAGCACGTGTCAACACACGGAGGTGTGACTTTTGTTCAAGGACGCTTGAAAGCGCCTTCCTAAGAGAGCTAGCGAGAGGCGGGCTTTTGGAGGGAACCCGACTAGATTCGATGATAGTACAAGAGAGTCAAGCTGTCGACTACATCAGTCGACAGCCACCTTATAACAGGTTCTGGACTGTACGCCTTCGTCAGTGATACAGCCACTACTACTAATGCTGGGTAATCGTCCACTAATCCTATCAGTAATCCTTGGTAATCGTACAGTAATACTCGAGTAAGCCACGTCATGATATGAGTAAGATTTGGGAGCAACTCGTCATCCCGCTTACATAGGTTACTCCGTCCGAATCGTAACAGGGGTTGTATGTATGTATTGGGTGGGGGGGAGGTTCGTAGTGTGGGGAGGTTGGGACTGGGCATTGGTTGCATTTGCCTATACTTTTTTGGGGGGGTGGGTTGGTCGGAGATGTCAGAGAAGGAAAGAAGATATATTTTTTCGGGGTTTTTTAGCCTGGGTAACCTGTTCACATGTTCTAGTGGTATCTAGGGTGTTTATCTATCTGTTTTGCTCTCTGTTTCGTGTTCTAATCATTCGTTTTACTAGTTGCGCCTCAAACCACTTGGACCGGGTTGGTTGCCAGACTGGAATTCTCTGAAGGATCTCTTTAGTGTTCTTCCGGTGTTCCTTGCCCCTCCGCATGCAAATTCTTGGGCGACTCTCGGTTCTGCTCTGTTTCCTCCGCCGTTCCATCCTGGTATCTTGGGGAAGGGGCATAGCCCTCTTGGGTGGTTGCAACTGTGGCACAGTCCGCATGTGAAGTTTTCTGGGATTCTTCCTCGACCGCAGTCCGATGATTTGTATGTTCTTCCTTTGAGGAAGGACTTTATTTCGTACCAGAGGTTGTCGTTAGGCAGGAGCTGTACGTCCGCGTAAACGTTGTAGTGAGGTTCTCTTCTATTTCCCTCCCTTCTGATGTCTAGGAAGCGTACTTCAGTCGACTTGATGAAGTCTAGTATCCCTTTTGTTACACTGTTCTTTTCCGATTCCGGTGCTTGGAGTACTAGGCTGTCGAAGAATGTTACCGTGGTTAGGTCCCTCCATGTTTCCATGACTGCTTTGTGGATGGCGTCTGTGTTGAGGGTGGTGAAGCCCACAAGTGTGAATAGGAACTTCGGGCGCTTCGTCATTACTGGGGAGACTTGGAACATGATCTCTTTTGAGGACCAGACTGGTCTGCTTAGGAGTGTGTTAACTTCGTACGGGGTGAGGTTGTGGATCAGGAATGTGGTGGGGTGTCTTCCCATCACTCCTGAGTTTTTGTCTTTGAAGGGGGGGGCCACTGATGCTATCTTGGTGCCTGTGATCTCGTCAACGGCTGCTATCAGGTCTATGGCGATGTACTGGTGATTCGGTTGGTAGTGGACGTCGGCGTCGAAAGGTCTCACCAGAATTTTGCCTGTGGGTATCTGGACCCATCTGAGTGCTTGGTCTTTGTCGACCCCCTCGAGTAGCGCAGCTGGGCTATTGGAGTATATCTGGGGCATTTCCGCCACTGTGAATTTGTCTGGTGGGGTGGCTCAGGCGTTGAGTTTGATCTCTGCTTGTACATTCTTGTTGGCTGCAGTTATGGCGGCTATGATTTTTTCTGCCTTGCTTTCGTCTATGTCGACTCTGGTGTTGGTTGCCAAGTATGGTTGGTCTGTGCCGTCTGTGTCTTGGCTCTCTTCGAAACCCGTGTTTGCGTTCGGTTGATCACTTGTTGTTGCCCATCTTGTTGTTTCTTGTGTGTTGGGTGTATTGTGGGTGTTTTCGTCAACAGACATCCTTCTTTCGAGGTCATTTGGGCCCTTTCTTGGGCCTGGGGTTTTCTCAGTTCTCCTCCTTTTGTGGGGGTCAGGGGTTGGGGACTCTGGTAACTGTGGTGACTCTCGACTGTTCGGCAGGGGCATCGTGTAGCCTTGTATGGTGTTGCTCGTTTGCGGTGCGACCCTCTTATTCTGTTCCTGCTGGTTCTGGTGAGTTCGGTTGGACTTTTTTGTTTCTGGGTGTTATTTACCGAGCCTGTGGTCTGCGTGTTTAGCGTCATTGTTGCTGCAGTAGCCTCTTGTGTCCTCCTCATCCCTTGGAGTGGGTTTTCCTCCTCAGCCGTGCGCTCGGGGTTTATGTTCCCTTGCATTGGGTTTGGTGAGTCAAAAGATATGAGATTTGCTGGTGTATTCCTGGTAGGGCTCATGCGTGTTTGTGTTAGTTGTTGAAAAAAGAGGGGGGGGGGGTGTGCGTGTGCGTGTGTCGGGTGTGTGGGGGGTAGGTTTGGATACGGGGATGTGCGTGTATGTATGCTTTTGGGTGTTTCTTTGTTCAGGTGTGGTTTTTTCTGGGTGTGTGTGTGTCCCTCTTTGGAATTTTTTTTTGTTTCAGGGGGTTGGTTTTCGGTTCAATGTTGTGTTTTGTTCTCACTCTTAGTGGGGGGTGTTTCCTTCGGTCTTGGAGTTGTTAGAGCGGGTTCATACCGTACCATTGGTTCTATGGTGTGTTATGGTTCATTTGGTGATGCTCAGCTCTCTTTTGTCGTGTTTTGGTGGTAGGTTTTTCCCTTGTGCGTTTATTGTGCCGTGTGTGTGTGTCTCACTACGAGGGCTTGTACTGGTATTTCTACCTGTTCTGTACTTTTATTTTATGTGTTTTTTTGGTATGTGCCCAGAGGTATTCCCCTGGTATGGGGGGGTCGGTGGTGTCTTTCTGTGGGCACAAGGTATGTTTTGGTTATGTTTTTGTGCCCATCCTTGCCCACGCTTTGCGTGGGAACACCTTACCACCGTGGTGGTTGCGGTTCAAGGTCCCCCGAAGAGGAGGATTCTGATAGAGGTATACCATTTTTGGTGTTGGTTAAATAAGAGGTGACCGGTGACAGGCTATATTTTTAAAATTTTTTTTTGAACCATTTGTATTCTGGGGTGCAGGCCCTAGGC